>JAODAL010026216.1:0-57169 GCA_025379985.1 Phyllomedusa bahiana
TCTTAAAACACATGCGGCTCACAAGCGAGCCCTTCACGATCGCGACATGGGACCAGTGGTATATTGGCACTGGCCTCATGCCGCATCACCCGCGGCTGGAGTGAGGTCTTGCCATGGGTGATTAACCCTTAGGTATCGCGATATATCACGATTGCCATAGCTAAGGCACAGACAGAAGGAGTGAGCTCCTTCTGCCTGTAATCAGTGCAGTAGTGATGCTGCTGTGTCCATACCTTGAGCCCCCTGACAGCCTGGATGCTTAACCAAAGCATTTGTCTGTCTGTGACGTCACCATGGCCCACAATGTATTGTGGGCATTGCCAGGCATAGTGACTGACAGTTGCCATAGAGACCAGTATAAAGCAGCTCTGCTCTGTACTAATCTCTATTGTATCAGTGATCTTAGGATCACTGATACAAATCCCCATGGGGAAAAGAAAAAAGGAGAAAAAAAAAAAAAGTAAAACACAACACAAAAAATGATATAAAAATACACACACCGCCCTTTTCCCTTTACAAAAGCCAATTGGCCTAAAAAATTATTAACGTGAATATATTTGGTATTGTCACATGCGTAACGCCTTCCCCTCTAAATCTGTCATGATAATTAATTCACACGGTGAACGCCATAAAAGAAAAAAAAACTTACAAAAAACAATCACAGAATTATGATTTTTGTTCATCCTACAGCACATAAAATGGAATAAAAAACTATCAAAAACTCATATAAATGCGAAGGTGGTGCCAATTAAAACATCAAATCATCCCACAAAAAAAGTCCTTACACAGCTCTATGTATGAAAAAATAAAAAAGTTTTGGCTTTGAGGAGACAGCAATGAATAAATATTGTTTTGCACAATAAACCCCCTTTTTTAAGTGCTTCAACATAAAAATTCATATAAGTTGGGTCTCGCTGTAATCATCTCGACTCAGGGAAAACTAACTTTTCACGTATACTGCACCGTGAGCCCTGTTAAAAATAAAATTAATAAACACTACTAGGATTGCAGCATTCTCTTCATCCCGCCTTCCAAAATTGCAAATTTAAAACCGATCAAAAAACCTTGTCCCCTAAAAATGAAACCAATAAAAATGTCAATTTATCCCACAAAAAAACAAGCCCTACACATCTCCATACACAGAAAAAAAAACAAAAAAAAAAACCTTATGGCTTTCAAACTATGGTGATACAAAAAAATGTTTTCCTTGAATAAAAGTGTATTTTTTGTTTAAAAGTAGTAAAACATAAAAAAATAAAAATATTTGGGTACCACTGTAATCATATTGACCTGCTGTGTAAAGCTTGAATGTCATTTTTACTGCATTTTGACCACTGTTAAAAATATATTTAAAAAAACCTACCGGAATTGTAAGTACCCATATGTACCCGTATTTGTCATATGTACCCCATAATGGTACCACTAAAAACATGAACTCATCCCACAAAAAACAAGCACATAATCAGCTCCATATACAGAAAAATAAAAAAAGTTATGGCAACATAAAAACATATTTCTTTATAAAAGCATTTCTATTGTGTAAAAGTAATAAAACATAACAATTATATAACATTTCTGACATTGTAATTGTACCAACCGGCATCATAAAGTTATTATGTCATTTATACCACACGGCAAATGAGGTAAAATTGAAGTCCAAAAAACAATGGCAGAAATGCTTCACCCCCCCCCCCCCCCATTTTCATGGCCCAAGTTTAAAAAAAAAAAAAAACTATGGAACAGCTGTGCACCCAAAGTGCACAATACACCCTTAAATGAGATCCATTAAGGGTGTTGAATTCTGGAAGATTTCACCTGTTCTGATACTTTGGGGGCTTTGCAAATGAAACATGGCACACACCAAAATCTGCGTTCCAAAAGCTAAATAGCGCTCCCTCCCTTATATGCCTTGCCATGCCCCAAACAGCAGTTTATACCCATATATAGGGTAGTAACAAACTTGAAAGAAATTACGTAACAAAACTTGGGGTGCATTTTGTCCAGGATTCCTTGTAAATATTAAACATATTCAGCTAAAATTGCAGATTGTTGGAAAAATTATTTTTTTTCATAGCCTGACACTAAAATAAATTGTGAAACACTGGTGGTGTCAATATACTCACTACATCCTTGGATATTTTCCTTAAGGGGTGTAGTTTCCAATATGGCATCTTTTTAAGGGTGTTTATTAAGTTTTAGCACCTTAGGGTGTCCGCAAACCTGAAATGTTGCCTAAATAAAATCATATTGAAAATGAAACCCGAAGGTCTGGTAAGTGCTCCTTCTACTCTGAGGCTTGTGGTTGAGTAATATAGTGCACTAAGGCCACATATGGGATATCTCTGAAAATGGCAGTATCTGGAGAATCAATATTAAGTTGCATTTCCCTGATCATATCTGCCCTGTTCCTGTGACTAATGGATAAAAACTGAATCTGCAAAATAAGTTAAATTTTGAAATGTCACCTCTACATTGCTATAATTTCTGTGAAGTACCTAAAGGGTTAACAAGCTTCCTAAACACTGTTGGAAATACTTTATGGGGTGTAATTTCTTAGATTAAGTCATTTATAGGGAAATCTGACATACAGGCCCCTCAAAGCCATGTCAGACCTGGACTGGTGACTAAAAAAATGTATACTGCAAATATGTATTTTGGGAATGTGAAAAATGACTACTAAATTTCCAAGCCTCATAATGTCGTAAAAAATAAAAACACGTTAAAAAAATTATGCCAACCTACAGTAGACATATGGTAGATTCTAGTTATAAACTCTTTTGAGTGGAATAACTATCTGTCTTACACACAGAAATTCTTGAAATTTGAACATGAAATTTTTTTCAATATTTTGATATTTTTCACAATTAAACAAGTATTTTTTGGACCAAAATTTCTTACTAACTTAAAGCACAATGTGTCAGGAGAAAGCATTCTCTGAATCACTTGTATAGATAAAAGTTTTAAAAAGTTGTTCTCACATAAATTGTCATGTCAGATTTCAGAAATGGGGCTCTGTCAATAAAGTCAAAACTGACTGCGAGAGTAAGGGGTTACACCACGCATTCAGTCTTTTCTCACTTCTTGAAAAGAGCTGAAATGTTGCACGGTGATGAGTGAATAAAGCACATAATTTTTCCCATTCATTGAAGGAGAGCTAAAGATCTTTGCAAATGTGTAGGTCTGTCATTGTCAAGACTGATCTGCTGGCACTCATTTCTGATCTTTTCTTTTTTTGACTACCAATATTTTTATTTTTGTAGCAATAATATACATTATTTAATGATAAAGGGTTACCTATCGGAAAAGAGGCACTGCCACACCAGTTTTAAGGCACAGTAAATGAATGTATAGTGCGACTGAATGTATGAACTTATCATATGTGGGTTCATAAATGCCGTGTGGTATGTCTTGCATAGTATAGCATATCTTGGGCGCATAACTTAGCATTCAAATGTGTTATGCCTGGTCAAACTGCAACTACTTTTGGTGTACAACTGTTCATACATATATAGAATAGGGTTACAACAGTTTTGGTGCAAAATACACTAGAAAAATGACACAGCCAAAATCTGACATGTCACCCAAAGATGAACTAATACATTTTTAGAATTGATTGAGTTTCTGCACTATTTTTTGTTGGTGTTGCTATGTTCGTGTGTGTCTATATTTTTTACTGTGTGAATTTCCTATTTGAGTACATTTTCCAACTTTTACAAATGGAGAAATTTGCCTGTCTAGGTATATGTTTTAATAACCATATCTCCATACAAATTCCACATAAGTAAATATGTAATATCCCTCTCTGGGTGCCTAAATTTCCTCACACACGCTGATTAAGCTTGAAAAAGTTGCTTAAAAGTTGCATACAAAAAATTGAACCCCAATTTTTAGAAAATGCAGACAAAAAAAATCAAATGCAAAGTATTTACTGCATACTGTATGTAAGCCAACCACAATATGTGAATATTGATCAATGTAGCATAGACAAACTGGATATTATTTGATGATATTTCAATATGAATGCTACTAGTTAAGTAAATTGGTTGGTGGTAATGTAATTGCATATGCATTTGAAAATAAATAGAATTAGATAGCTTTCTAATATACATACAGTTGCCACTCTGTAATGTTTGGATATACAGATTTAAGTTATTCAAGGTTTAACTGCTTTCCAGTATATTTTTGAGCAAGCCATGCAATGCAAAATTATCAATAGAAAAACAAAAATAACGAAAATGACAGAAAAATATTATCATTGAACCATTGCAATAAACAGGACAGAATGCCTCAGTCAAGATTGCATTTTTTTAAAGCTGGTGTCTCAGAGGAGTAGTCATTGTTATTCTGAATACAGCATATATCAGTCTAAGAAGAGAAAAAAATCAGCTGGCATTGGAATTGATTACTTCTGAGGGGACAGATTATGAATATCTGCATTTTCTGTCATATAGAGCAAGTATATTTTGCAAAAAGGGGTATACAAGTTTCCTAAAACCTAGCATCAGACTAGGCCAAATATAAAAGTCCTTTCAGATCACAATCTAGCACGCTCTAATACCTTCTGCAGTTCATTTGGGATAAAAGTTGGATGCAGCACAGAATTTTAAATACTTGCAAAAATATAGAGATGTGATTATGAGAAAACAACATTCATTCTTGAGTCCTAGAGTAACCATGGGAACAGGCCATTCATTTCATTCTAAAATAGGAAAAAAGCATTGAGTGAAAGACAAAATAATATGACCAATTATTGATTTATGCAAGTTCCAAGCTGTGAAAATGGTTTATACATGTCTTTGTCTGGAGTACATTTGTAAAATATCTTGCTTATTTATTGAAAAAACACTTTAGCATTTATATTCCGTGTTAGATAATTGTACATTAGGGCTTTTTATTATTTAAGTTTATTTGCCTATTCACTTTTACTTTTTTGATGATGCAACTCATTGACAGATGTGGTATTGTGATTTACAAAGGGAAAGCTGTGCTTGTGATAAGAGGGGGAATCAATAATATTATACTACATTTCTGGGAATAGGCGAAAATATGTTTACATAAAATAATTTCACTATTAAGACAAAACTGTTTACCACTCTTGTCTGTGATACTTTGAGATAAATAACTATAATTTCCCATTGTCATTTTCTCTCCCAAAATGCAAAAATCAGCAACTTCAACCATTTACTGCACATTGAATATTATTCAAGTTCAAAGGATAATACTCCAGATGTATGTCATCCAACTAATTTTATTTTATATTACTTTTTAAATTTCCTTTGCAATGACAAAAATGGAATATTACCTAACCATACTACTGCCAAAAAGAATTATTTCTTGTTTGTTTTATACTATCTCATATTACATTACATTAAAGAGATTTTCCTGTAAAACAATGTATGGAAAACAATAAAAGTCTTGTTGCTTCTTGTTGTCATCCTCAGAACTTTGGTTTTTCCCCTAAAGTCTCATCACTTCCTCCCCATCTCTCTCACTGTGCCTCCAGCTGCAACACCTACTCCCTACCAATTGGCTCCACACCTTCAACCATATCCAATCATCACCACCTCTGATACTGCCCATCCAGCTGCTACATGTACTTCCCATCCATATGGTTCCACACATCCAGCCACATCATTTCATCCCCACTTCTAGCACTGTTCCTCCAACTGCAAAACATACTCATTTGGCTCCACACCTCCAGCCACATCACATCACATCATCAACACTTCGGTAACTCCTACTGTAACACATGCTCTTCACTTATTTGGTAATACCCATCCAGCCACAGAGAATTTAGGAATGAAAAAGAGAATTTCCTTGAAGAGACCATATGGTGGAGGAGAAGAATATACACAAAGGTGGGTTAGCAAGCCTTTAAAATAGAAAGGAAAAAAGGGCATGCATTTAGATCAGGAAAAGGATAAGGAAAGATAGGAAAACCACAGCAGACAATTTTGGGGCTTGTAGTTTTATGATCCAAATAAGAACTGGGAAATTTAGAAATGTTGCTGACCTGCAACAGAGAAAGGAGGCTACATACTGAAAGGGAAAACACAAAGAGATAAAGCCATACCATGTGTGCACTGTTCTGCAAAATATACAGGTCTTATAAATTCTACATCATGGTATGGAACATAGAAGACTGTAATGTCAGGCATGCCCGGAAAATCAGGCCTTTTTTTAACTGTATAGTTGGAATAAAGTTGAATAAAGTTTAACAGTCCTTTAAGGAAACTTTTTATGGTTTATATGTTTTATCCTGTATATTTTTTTTTTTTATTATTCAAGAAAAAGCTTTATTTGCAACAGATTGTCATAACCGATACAGAGCAGTACAGAGTCCAAAATGTGGACATAAGATAAAGCCAAAGACAGTTTGATAATAAACAATGTAAAGGTCAGCAACAATATAATATGAGACAATCAGTCCAAGAGAACATTAATGACGATGAAACGTCATCCAAACAGGACCAAATGACAGGTAGTGCCCAATCCTGGGACAAACAATCTAAGTGGTCCTGAGATACATTAAGCAACCTGAGCATTAGATCTTGTATTCCAAAAAAGAAGAAAAGGAAAAGAAACAAACAAAAAAAAACAGATCCCAGTTGAAATAAACAAAAAATTTAGACTAGCATGATATTGAGGTAGGAACAACACAAAAGACAAAACAGCACTGTCGCTCACCCCACAAGCAAGACATGGAGGAAAAAAAAAAAACAACAACACAGAACAAAGACAGAAAGGGGGAAAAGGAAGGGGGATGGATGAGTGATATACGGAAAAAGGAATCAAGAGCTACTCCAGGGGAAGCAGAACCCGGAGCAGCTCATACGGTGTACCATCCGTATACGTGCCTGACAGACCCGGCACTTAACACCTAGACTGTGTTTGCGGCTGGCATACAAGGCACCCAACACACATACAGTATATAGGACTGATAGGCAAGGTGTCTAGAAAGTGATAGAGAGGAACAAGGGGGAACTCTTAAAGGCCCTCCACTGGAACCAAGTTTTAGTGAAACGGTGATCCTGTTCAGGTGTGCTAACCATTAATTCCTCCATTCCCTGTACAAAACTGATTTCCGCAAACCATTCCTCCAAGGACGGAGGAGAAGTCTGTTTCCATCTGCGAGGGATCACCGATTTGGCGGCCTGCAGCAGATGTTTAAGGAGGGATTTTTTGAATTTACTGGCAGGCATGGCGAACATAAAGAGCAAAAGTGCCTCCGGAGAGTCAGGGATCGAGACACCAGTTGCCTCCCTGATCACCTCAAGCACCGAAGTCCAAAAGCCTCTAAGGTGAGAGCAACCCCACCAGACATGGGACAGAGTTCCCTTATCTTTCCCACACCTCCAGCAAACATCCGGGGTCATTTTATGCAGAACAGAGGGGACTCTATACCAGCGTGATAGTATTTTAAAGCAAGTCTCCTGATGTTTGGAGGCAATCATTGCCCTGTGGGTGAGTTGAAAGTAGCGCTCCCATTGGTCAGCGGTGAAAGAGAGGCCTAGTTCTCTCTCCCAGCGCCGGCAATATAAAGGGAGCTGTTCAGAGTGGATAGATAGCATCAACTTATACAAAAAGGACAGAGAGTGTCTGGAGCTCGAAGAGGAAACCACCACCTTCTCAAAGGGCGTAAGAGGTCTGGCCACCACAATTTTAGACCTTATTTTGCTAAAAAAGTGGGAAAGCTGCAAGTATTGAAAAGACGTAGTGCCCGAGACCTCCCTCCCATCAAGAATTGCATCTAGTGGCTTCAATTTCCCCTCAGATGTAATCGAGCAAAACCGCAAGGGGGTTCGTTTTGTACCTAAGAAACCTGTGGATGAGGCACCAGGAGGAAAATCAGGGTTGTCCGTAACTGGCACACAAGGGCCAGCATGGTCTATGAGGTTGTAAGAGTGCCTATGCGAATACAGTGTGGCCAGTGTGTGCCTAATACAAAAAGAGGATGTAACATCATCCTTGAGAGCCGGAGTCCAGGTCCAGGGGAAAACCGCCACCGCCGAGGCACTAAGGTCCTCCGCCAATTCCACCCATAATTTGTTGTCTCTGTTAGAGACCGATGCCAGGAAGCGTGAGTAGGCCGCCGCCAGATAATAAAGTCTGCAATCCGGCAGACCCACACCCCCGGCTTCCTTGGGCCTGATCAGTACATCATATGCGGTTCGCGCCCTCCTACCAGACCAAACAAAAGAGCTGAAACAACGTTGTACCTTTTTCCAGAATGTGGCCGGGATATTTATGGGAAGCGTTTGGAACAAGTATAGAAATTTTGGAAGAATTGACATCTTAAGCAGATTTATTCTGCCAAACCACGACAGATCCTTTTTGTTCCAACTGTCCAGGTCTTTTTTAATTTTGGCGAGGAGAGGAAGGAAATTATCAGCAAAGAGCTTCGAGAGATCATCCAAGAGGTGTACCCCCAAATAAGAAATGCCAGAGCTGGGCCACTCGAAAGGGAAATTGGATTGAAGAGAAGCCCTATCCTGTGGACTGATACCGACCCCCAGTGCCTCTGATTTGGAGAAATTAATCTTGAAGTTGGACCAGCCACCGAAGCTTCTGATGTCAGCCATCAGGGATGGAAGGGAAATATGAGGGTTTGATATGTAGACTAAAAGGTCATCTGCAAAATACTCCCTTCTCCCAATAGTGATCCCTGAGATATCAGGGTTAGCTCTGATGGTCGACATCAGGCTCTCCATCACTAGAACGTACAACAAGGGGGACAGGGGGCAGCCCTGTCTCGTTCCATTCGAGATCGGCAGGGAAGCAGACAATGTGCCATTGACCTTGATGCGGGCAGAGGGCGCACGATACAGGGCTGCGATTTTAGATAGAAAGGCAGGTCCCAAGCCAATATGGCGAGTGTCTGATGAAGAGAAGGCCATGAGATACGGTCAAACGCCTTCTCTGCATCCAGGGACAAGACCATCAGAGGTATTTTACGTGTACGAGCATAATGGATGATGTCAAGGGTCTTAAGCGTGTTATCGCGCGCCTCTCTGCCCAGAACAAAGCCCACCTGATCCGGATGAACAATGGAATTCAAAAGCGGATTAAGTCTATTTGCGATCATCTTAGCATAAATTTTGAGGTCAACATTTAATAAGGAGATGGGGCAGTAGCTGCCACAGGACTGGGGATCCTTCCCGGGTTTGCGGATGACCTCAATACGCGCTGACATAGCCTGAGAAGGGAAGGGAGTTTCCGCCGAGACATAATTAAAGGCATCCAAGAGCAGAGGGCAGAGTGGCTCCATTAAAGTTTTAAAGAACTGAGCTGTGAAGCCATCCGACCCTGGGCTCTTACCACCCGGGAGGTCTCTGATAACCGATTTCAACTCTAATGAAAACGGTTCTTCCAACTTCTCCGCGACCTCGGCAGAAACTTTGGACAATAGGGAGGGATGCGGAAAAACCCCCAGTTGAAGTGGGTGAGAGGGAGGAGGCAAATTGTAAAGTTTAGAAAAGAACTCATAGAAAGCGGGCGCAATGTCCTCCGTGTTATGGACCACCGAGTGTGCCGCCGTTTTGATCGAAGGGACAAAGGACTGTGCGATCTGGGTGCACACAGCCCTTGCAAGCATCCGACCGCTTTTATTGCCGTACTCATAAAATTTAACCCGGCATATTCGAACTAGCTGACCCCAGGATGCTTCCAAGAGGCGCCTCACCTCCAGACGTGCCTCCTGTAGTTCCCTAAGGACTGTGGGAGAGAGAGCCTGTTTATGAGCCGTCTCTAGAGCAGACATTTTAGCAAGGGCTTTCTGTAATTTAGCTGCCTTTCCCTCTTGAGTCTAGAGCCATGTTTAATCAGGACCCCCCTCACCACGCATTTAAGTGCTTCCCATTGAGTAACTGCTGGAGTAGGGTCCTGTGCATGGTGGATTGCGAACTGGGAAATGGCCCTTTCAATATCCGCTACACAAGGGGCATCCAAGAGAAGTGATTCGTTCAGCCTCCAACACCAAACTTTTTCTTGCAATGCCGGAAGCCGAACGGAGCAAAACACTGGTGCATGGATACTACCCATAGAAGTGGACACTAACAGGGGCAGAGCCAAATGTTGGATCATGATATAATCCAACCGGCTATAAGAGCCATGTGACGGGGGAGAAAAAAGTATAGTCCCTATCGGTCGGATGCAACACCCTCCAAGCGTCACAAAGCTGGAGCAGTGAGAAAGCCCTCATCATCTTCTTAATAGCAGAATAGGACAGGGAGGATTTTCCAGAGGAATTATCCAAAGTGGGGTCCAGGGTGATGTTCAGATCCCCACAGAGCAGCACGGTCCCTTGCACTAGGGGAAGAGAGATATCCACCAGAGTCTTGAGGAACCCTACCTGGCCCATATTCGGAGCGTATACGCTGACGATAGTGAAGACCTGCCCGCTAGCGGAATGGACCAGAATAAGATATCGCGCCTCTGGATCCGCCGTGCAACTGATAACCTGATGGGCCAAGGAGCAATGGATTGCTATGGCCACTCCCCTGGACCTAGATTCCAGACAATTCGCAAAATGCCAAGAAGTATAATGTTTGTTTTTAATAGTAGGGGCATGTCCTACCTTGAAATGCGTCTCCTGGAAACAGACCACTTGGCCTTCATCATGTGAAAATGATGAAGCACCTGTGCCCTCTTTTCCGGGGTGTTCAACCCCTTAGCATTGAGGGAGGCAATGCGTAGATCCATCGAAGACACTGGTAGCTAAGACTTGGGTTGTACTGAGTCGAGCTTGACCTTCCACCCAATCGGTGCCTACGCGTATAGGAGGAGAGAAGCGAGGGACAGAAGGAGAGGGAAGAAAGAGAGAAAAAAAAAAAAAAGGGGGGGACACACCACAAAGGGGGGCAGGGGAGGACAACACACCCACTCACGCCTAACAGACACTGAACATACACAGAAAAACCCAAAAAGCAGGAGTGAAGCTCTGCGGACCTGCGCACCTCAGGCAGGAAGGCAAATAACATGCCTAAAAAAATAAAAATAAATAAAAGGGGAAAAAAAACCCTCTCACAAAAAAACAAAAAGGAGAGAGAAAAAAAAGGAGGGGGGGGGGGGTCCTGGTGCGCATGTGCTGTCACCCTGACACCACCTATCAGTCTAAGGTAGCATTAATAGGCCACAAACTAATGCCAAAATAGCCTGCAGAACTGACAAGGAGGAGTTATCCTCCGAAAAGTAAAGTCCCGATCCACTTGGGGCTGGCAAGGAACCACAATGTGTGATCCCGGCTCAGCACTCAAGAACTAAGGTGGGTTCCCAGAAGGGGGGCCTCCCTGCCCCCGGCTTGCGGAGCCTCCACGCCTTTGTTGCCCCTCTCGCCGATCCCTGGGCAAGGTGGAAGCGAGAGAAACAGGTATCAGGTGGAGTCTTCTTGTTCTTCGGATGGGTCCAGCTGCAAGAGATGACAAAGTGGGCCAGTCCGGAAAGGATAAGTCCTTAATGCCTAAGGCCTGCAGCACTGGTGGGATATCCGTGGCCGAGCGAATTGTAAGGATTTGCTTGTCTGCTCGGATACGCAGGGAAAAGGGATACCCCCAGTAGAATGGAATATTTTTCTCACGCAAAATGTCCAGCAGAGGTTTGAGGGATGCTCGTTGGGCTAGGGTGAGTCTCGACAAATCCTGCATAATCCTGATGGAATCGCCGCGATAAGACAGCGACTGGTGGCGTCTGGCCTCAAATAAGATATCCTCCTTCATGGCATAAAAATGGACCCGACAAATGACATCGCGCGGCCTAGGGTCGTCAGGGTTGGTTGGCCTCAGAGCCCTGTGCACCCTGTCAAGTTCAATGTGGGCTGTGGGTGGGCGGCCCAGCAGATCATTGAATATCGCAGTGGCGATTGAGAACAAATCGCTGTTGTGGATAGATTCTGGGAGGCCTCTTAGGCACAGATTGTTGCGTCTGCTGCGGTTTTCGATGTTGTCAAGATGTTGCTGCATGGAGAATAATAGTGTAGAGTGGTGGGCAACTTCTTCTGATATTGCAGAAAGGGTGGAGGAGGTTTGGGTCTGCTCCTGTTCAAGTACATCAACTTTGGAATGCAGGGAGGATAACTCCACACGGAACTGAGCGAACTCCTGCCTAAACTGGTCGACCAGGCCCTAGACAATTGATGAGATATCTGCTCTTGACGGAAGCGGTTGCAGAAGATTTTTCAGCTCAGCTAAAGTCACTGGTTTATTATCAACCAGGGAGACCGCAGCGTCAGTGATAGGAAAAAATCTATGTGCCTGGCCAGGCCTTTGCGGGGAGGCCCCAAAGATAGAGGGAATGCTTTGCATACTTGCAGCAGGACCTAAGTGTGCAGGTGAGAGCATGGTGGCACCCCTGATCTGTCCCCCATAGGGGGTAAGTGGCAAGCCAGGATTCTGCAGAATCTGGGCGTATGAGGTCCCAATCTGTGGTGAGGCTTTGCTGTGCGCAGGAGATGCAGCCCACGAGGATCCAGTGGACCAGGAAGGAGAAACCCCAGCATATGGAGGGTGATCCAGCGTGTTGCAGGGCGTGCAAGTCTGGGAGCCCAAAGCAGCAGTGTCCTCCCCCTTATTCCTCCAGGCTGAAGAGGAGGGTGCCTGGGAGTTATGACCCCCTAAGTGAGTCTCAGCGTCCATGGAGTGAGGGGTCCCACGTGTGGGGTGGTCCCTCTGTGGCTTCTGGCCTAGTGAGGCCCATGAGCCTGATATGGAGGATATCTGGGAGTAGGGGAGGCCTCCCTGTGCCCCTTGCAGAGAGCCAGCAGCAGTGAGGAGAGCTTGGGGGGTCCCAGGAGACACCTGCTGTTTATGGGGACTCCCCTCTGTGATCCCCTGCTACGGGCCGTGACTTACCGCGCGCCGCAGCTGAAGGCTTCTCCTCCAGGGGACCCAGGCACCACGGAGCAAGGCAGGAGAGCGGAGCTGAGCGCCGGAGCAGGTGAGAGGGGATCCAGGTGTTGCCGCAGAGTCGCTCGATGAAGCGGTGAAGGCGGGGAGGAATGCGCCCCTCTTGCAGGGAGAGGCCCATCCCATCGCTCCGGCGGCGATCCCATGCGGCGGCGGCCATCTTGAGTGGACATCGGGCCGAGAGCAGGGAGTGAAGTAGCCAACTTGATAGGGGGGAAGAACGCTTCTATGTCCCCCTGAGCAGAGCTGGTAGGTGGCAGGTTCTTGGCCCTCGCTCTTCGGCCGGTTTTCCCCATCTTGTAGTGAAAATACGCCGGTAAATGCAGCAGGGAGTGAGGAGCTCAAGGAAGCACGTCCTCACACATCCATTGCCTGGCCACGCCCCCTTATCCTATCATTTTAATTTTGATACAGTTGTATTTGATGTTAGATTGTCATGTATGAATCTGTAATATGATTAAGAGTATTAGTTAGATTTGCATATTGTTACCTATTTATATCCACCTGTTTGTACATCAGACTGCTTGAGAAAGACTGAAACTTTACTGTTCTAGGGATAAAAAAAAGATTCTTAATTGGATTTTTGTGGAAGTGCTGTACGTTATTTTTGTGTTTTTTTTGTACATTTTGGACTTTTGCTCCAAGGCCTATTTCCTCTAGCACCAATTTCTTCTATTTGTTAATGTTGTGCTGCTGTTTTCTAAAAGTAACTATACATCTATCTATCCATCCTTCTCTGTATATTTTTCTATTCAATGTCATTTCATTTCCAAGTACAGTGCTCTAGAAAGTTTCAGTAAAGGAAGACTATTTTATCAGTTGGAATGCACATCAGACTTTAGACACAAACTTGCTGATTTTTTTCCTGTTGATCCACTGGTCAAAATTTCCTATTACTGGGTGTTACCTTTCACACAATTCGGGTCCTCTGGGCTACTCCACTAAATTGGATCACACAACATACTCTGCAAATATCTCTAAGGAGTTCATTTTAAAAGATTTATAGTCACAAAGTCAACACCGTGGAGTCTATACTGATAACATTGAATGTCATGATCTTCCAAATATTTGAATCCGCTGTAAGACTAAAAGAAAGCCATAAAACTCATAAAATTGAGATGTTGATAAACATATTTTTTTCTATCATAGCTTAGTCATATTTGACAATTCCAAAAGTGTAAAGCATTAATTTATTATATGTGTTCCTTAATACATTTTGAGGGTGGCTTGGACAGACAGCCGCCCCTCACCTTAAGAGATGGGGGGCACCCTGGGCTCATTGAAATGCCGACTGGTTTGCATCTAAATGCACCACCATTTGTAAATGGCCATGTAGAGTTCTGAGCTACATGCCAACTGTGCAACTGTAAAAGAGGAGAGCTTGCTGTCGGCATCAGCCAGTTTTCCAGGGAGAAGGCAGAGACAGATTATTACTATCTTTTGCCATCTCAGCTCCCTGTTTTTTGGCCCTGGAGCCATGTGATCTGAGGATCGTTGACTGCTGGGTCTTAACAAATCTAGATAAGGTCTGCAGTGACTGCAGATGGTTTTATTTCCCCTGTTACTCGGACTAATATAATATGCGTGTTTTTTTCTGACCTTATGGGAAAAAACTCACAGACATAAATCTAATTTGGCCTATTTGGGGTAAATTTGTAGCAAAAATTCACAGTGAAGAAAAAAACCCAATTATAAAATAACTTTTACTTGATATGCCTTAAAAGAATGCCCTCCAAAATGGAGGACCCACAGCAACAAACACCAAAATCAGTGATGTTTTGGTTTGTGAGATCACTTCCGGTGGTGTCCACTTTAAAGATCTCCATGGGGAGCATGGATGCATGGCAGTATCGTCCACACTGAGGCATCAGACACATCATGAATCTGTATCTTATTGGATTATCTTGACGGCATCACCACCATTAAGGATATCATTGCTAAGTATCTTTATCTATTAGTCTATGTATGCTGTGATTTTAGTCTTGTTGGCTAAATGTTCTCTTGTTACCCCTGATGAACCCTATAGAATTTTTGGGGGAAACGCGTCGGGTCTTGAACAAATCACACGGGTTTTTGAATTAGTGATACAACGGAACGTTGTTTTTGTTTGTGGGTCTTGAACAAATCACACAGGTTTCTGAATCAGTGATGCAACAGAACGTTGTTTTTTTTTTTTTTTTTTGTTTTGTTTTTTTGTTTTATACATGTGACTAAAAAGAATGATTTTATGTGGATAGAATTGTTTCTCCTAGAGTGTCTATAGCACATATGGGAGTCCTGCTGGTATCCTTTTAGGAACTGTTTAAGGGGTCTGACCTAGGGTGCGCTCTCAATAGGTGGGGCCGCTCCTGTTGGGGCGACTACTCCGCTGAGGGGGGCAATTTTCACCCCTTGGGTCAGTACCACTATATTGGATATTTAGATTTAGAGGAACCAGCATTTCTTCCTCTCTAGGAGAACAAATTTTGGTGTTTGTTGCTGTGGGTCCTCCATTTTGGAGGGCATTCTTTTAAGGCATATCAAGTAAAAGTTATTTTTTAATTGGGTTTTTTTCTTCACTGTGACCTTATGGGAAGCATAATATGTGAAATAATTAAATTAGAACAAAAAAAATTATAAAGACAAAGCTGTCAGGCCAAACTGCAACTTCCAGCCCCACACCTGACAACCCTAAAACTTTATATAACTTATTTATGATTGTCTGTGACAGAAAAGTTACACAATTATAAAACTTATTTTAGTGCTACTTTTGCCATTAAATAAATAATTATGGAAATTAGACAATGTTTACCATTTTCCTTGATATTATAAAAATTTTAATGTAAAAGTTGCAAAACAATTAAGCCTTAGAGTATGTATAAACTTCAAAACACACTTTGATATCTGCTAAAAAAAAAGAGTATAGGTGCTTTATTGAAGTGTATTAGCAAAAGTGTTGAGCATATTTTGTGGCATTTATGCGAAGAAAATATGCTACACCATTATTTCTATGGGACTTTTACTCACGTAAGCACCCCAAAAATTGAAAAGGCATGTACACAAGTAAAAGCATCGTGAAATATGCAGCACAATTACCCTTGTATCATATGTCTCATATGAATGTGCATATTCTACATTTGAGGCAATGAGGATTGCTGTGAATGTTGTTTGAATCTTATATGTGCCAAAATAAAAGTCATAATATGCCTTGTGAACATAACCCTACACATCACACAAAAAAAATGAAAAAATGTATAGAGTAACCAAGTGCAAGAAAGTATTATTACTAGAGATGGGCAAATTGATTCTAACGAAGTGGAATTAGTTTAGAATTTCAGGAAAACTTCGATTCTGAACAAAGTCGAAGTTTGGGGTGATTCGCGGGAACGTAGCGTTCTTTTGATTGATAAAATGGCTGCGAGCACATGGCGTTACATGGAGCAAAGAAGTCTGGGAGGAAGAAGGGCGTAGCCTACATGACATGTGCAGAGATGAAGCCATTCAGAGACCGGCGGGATTCTGTGATGTCACCGCACTATATAAATCCGGGCGTGATGCTGGGAGCTCATACCGCTCTCACTGTTCTGTGTAGAGAAGGTGCTGCCGCGGCTGCTTATGATATCTCATACTAAAAAACTCACTTTTATCCAGCGATTTTTGGGGGGTGTCACAGCTTGTTTTAGAGACTGCTTCTCTTACGTTCTAATTCTGATTTTGTGAGGTATTGGAACTGAAGTCCAGTGTGCATCCAATGCAGCTGCATATACATTTTAATGCTATCTGCTCAGTTCTTCAGCACATTGAATATTCAAGGGTTATCTAAGCCTGGTCCTGTTGTATTCATTTAAAGAAACAGCGTTTTTACAATCCAAATACCACTTAATTTTTGGTTGCTCATTTCTTTTGCGCAATCACTAAAAGAAACATTCTTTTTCACCGCCAAAAAAGAAATTTTGCCTGTAGCATAATTCATAACCGAAGGTTAATCTCAAGTTTTTCTGTTGTTGTGTACCGTAAAATACAGGCCCTTTTAACACGCTACAAAGCTGGTAATTGTTGGCAGCATATTTCTTTTGTGCAACTTACATCCTGGGGTTAATTAAGCGTTGTTCTGCTGTTGGGGGTCACTAAAAGAAACGTTCTTTTTCACCGCCAAAAAATAAATTTTGCCTGTAGCATAATTCATAACCGAAGGTTAATTTCAAGTTTTTCTGTTGTTGTGTACCGTAAAATACACGCCCTTTTAACACGCTACAAAGCTGGTAATTGTTGGCAGCATATTTCTTTTGTGCAATTTACATCCAGGGGTTAACTAAGTATTTTTCTGTAGTTGTACTTAGTAAAAGAAACGTTCTTTTTCACCTCCAAAGAAGACATTTTGCCTGTAGCATAATTAATAACCGAAGGTTATTTACAAGTTTTTCTGTTGTAGTGTACCATAAAATACTCGCCATTTTAACATGTTTCAAAGCTGGTCATTGGTAGCGCTCAATTCTTTTGCGCAGTTTACATTCAGGGGTTGATTAAGCATTGTTCTGCTATTGTGGTCACTAAAAGAAATGTTCTTTTTCGCCGTCAAAGAAGAAATTTTGCCTGTAGCATAATTCATATTCAAAGGTTAATTAAGCCTGTTTGTACTTTTATATTAAGTAAAATACACAGTGTTTTTAAACGGCACATACAAGTCAATTTTTCCTGCCCATTTGTGGAGCGCAATTTATATCCAAGTGTTACCCAAGCTTCTTGGTGGGTTCATTTGGAGTCAAATACAGGGTGTGTTTTTATCATATACAGATACCTTCATCAAACATGCCCTGTACATTTTAGAACAAACGTATGTCAGACAAAAGGGGGGTTGGCTCTTCCCCTGCGAGTGGCATGGCAAAAAACCCATTCCTGGAAAAAAGCCCATCGCAGCAAAAAAAAAGGGGATTCGCACCCGGGGGCCCATTTCTTGAGGCCACAACTGCCGCTGTCTTTTTAAGGGGCCTGTGCTGCCCCAAAACCCCCAAAGGGGTTCTTGTTTGGGTTGACAATCATCCACTTCCTCCCAGATGACCCTCTGACAAACCCCGGGCCCCAAGAGTCGGTGGGAAAACGTCAAACCCCCCCCCTTTATTTGGGCAGGGGCCCCCGGGAGCGGGTCACGGCCCTCACCCTGCCCCCTCAACCCGCCTCTGCCCCAAATCCTTTTTCCCCCTCAGCCAAGATCTACTATTTTGGTCGGGGCCCCGCACCCCCTATACAGCGGGGAAAGAAAAAATTTTGGGGAAAGGGCAATCAGCAGTTACTTGCACCGAAGAAAAGGATCCAATAACCCCTGCTTTCTTGCAGTGGGGGCGAAAAGGGATAATGTGGAGAGTGGCAGGGGAGGTCATTTTTGGGAAAGGGCCCGCCTCTGCTTTCCCAAGACCGGTGATGAGGACAGCATTGACGATGAAACAAAAATTTCAAAGATGATGTAGCCACCGCACTTGGGAGCCGGGTGAAGCAAGGGTTTCCCATCATCGTCAGGAAAAAAGGGCGTCACCTTGCGCGTCAGCAGCGGCGCAGCCACAAGTGGTTGTGGGGCCGGGAAAGACAGCAGGGAAAGCACAGTGGGGAATGGGGAAACCAACCCGGCCAGGGGGAAAAAAACCCCCGCTGCCCCATTTGGATTTCAAAAAAAAGGGTGGGGGTTTTTAACATATAAAGAAAACCTTAATTAAACAGAGCCCCGTACATTTTTGAACAAAAACAGTCTGTCAGACGGGAAGGTGGCAGGCTCTTCCATCCCGGGGCATGGCACAAACATTCTGGAGCAGGCCCGGGTTAAGCACAGTAAGGGGATTCGCAGGGGGGCATTTCGGTGGGGCCAAAACTGGGGTGGCATCAGCTTGCGCGTAAAGGCAGGGCAAGCCAGCAAGTGGGTAGTGTTGCCGGAGTCACAGGGTAGCACCCGTACAAGATTGGACCAAACGGCCACGGGGTAAAAAACCCGCTTTGCGGGACCAAGAAAGAAAGCGTGAAAGGGGCCTCAGTGAGGCAGCAGTAGAAATTTAGTAACTCGTGCGGAGCTTTAAACGGAAAAATAAACCTACCAGTTTTTTGCTAAGAAAACCGGAAGAGCCAAAAAGGGTATATGTAAAAACTGGGGCAGAAAGTGAAGCGGGGCCCGGGGAGCTAATTTTGGCACCAGGGCCCTGCGCAACACATGCAGCTTCCCCATCCGGGGGCCCCTAAAAAAGAAACGGGGCCAGAGGGGTGGTGCCCATCCTGACGCCGCAGCAACAGCAGCAGCCCCAGGGCACTCAAGCCATTGCACCAGTCCAAGGCCCCCACCTCGGGCAGAAGGGAGCTTTTTTTCTTTTTAAACCATAAACCCTCCCGGTCCATATGCTCCTGCTCCTCGCTACTCAGGGCGCCAGCATTTGTTAAAAACAGCGATTGCAAAGAGCCCAACAGTAAAACGCCCAACCCACCTAATGTGCAAAGCAGACCGGCCCCTGTCCAAGTTGTTGGTACTTGAAAGTCCCCCCTTTTTCCCAAAATGGTGTTCTCGCACCTTTCAGAAAAACAAAGGGTTTTTTTGCCGACCCGAGATGGAGATTTCCCCAAGCCGAAATTTTTTTTTTCCCCAAAAAGGGCAGTACCCCCCCGATTTTTCATAAATTTTAAAGAACAGAAGGGGGGCCAGCCCCTTGAGTTTAAAAATGGGTTTGTTCCAATATGCATGGCAGCGGGGCCCTCTGGAGCTGAAACTAGGGCCCAGGGCCATACATGCCTTTGGGGCCCATTTGGGTGAATGGGCTTCGGGCCAGGCACCCAACAACTTGGACAGAAGCCCGCCGTTTTCCCCCTCCTCCACTTTTAAAACGGGCGGTTTCCCTCACCAATTCCGCCACCTCCTCCCACCACCACCACCACCTCTAAAGGGCCTCCACAATTTACTGCTCCATCATACCACATGGTAGGCACAGCGGTGGCCCGCAGTTCTACACCAGCTTGCCTCGGCAAAGGGAAGTCAACGGGGGAGGAACGCCCCCAAATCATGCAGCAAAGAAATCGATGCGGGGCTTTCTACTGCCAACTGCAAACCCGAAACCATGGGGGGGGGAAAATTTGGGAAAAAACATGGTGTCCGTCCTGCCCCAAGGGAGAGTTGGGGTCATGCGCCCTGCATGGCGCACGTGTTCCCAAACTGGTTTGAAAAGGGTTTCCCGAAGTCTTCCACCGATCTTCCGAACTTTTGAAATTTGGCCCCCCGGGAACCTGTGCAAAGCAAATTCCTTTTCCATTCCTACAAAGCCCCGGAACACCCCATCGAGTTTTCAACGGGGAGAACGGGCCCCCCCCAACACACCTGATATGCGATTTTTCCCCCCTTTGGGAATTTCCCGCCTGCACCTGTTGGAACCCCAACCCGAAAGAACAGAAAAGGGCCCTTAAGGGGCTTTTTATGATCCAAAGGGGGACCCGGGGTACTCCCCTGTGTAAAATTTGATTCCCGTAGGGGACAGCTCATGCAAGGGCACCTGCCGTTTTCTGAGGGCCATTTTGAGGGGGCCACGTTAATTGTCATCCAAAAAGGACTACATGAGGGGAATAACGTCATTCCAAATGCTTTATTTTCCTAGAACAGGGTGCTGAAAAATCTTTTTTGGGCAGGGGACTGGGGACTGGCCACTACCCTCTCGCGGTCCACATGAATTTCCGGGGGGGGACTGAACTGGAGGAAAAGGAGGAAAAATTGGGCAAAGCATTGTCTAGAGAATTTAGGTTTTTTTTTACCCAGGGGGACAAGAGAGGAGGACAGGAGCAGCTGGGGGGTTAAAGGAAAATGGAAGACGATGGGAATGACCCCGCAAGCACCCTGGCCCGTAAACAGTGGGGATGGAGGCAGGGGGCCCCCCGGAGTTTACTTGTGCAGATGGCCCCACAAAGCTTTTTTTGCCTGGCTAGTGACAGCCCAATTCACATCTTGGGAGAGGGATGACTTTGGCTCTCCACCCCCATTGGGCCCTCGCTACCCGGGCCTAAAAGGGAGCCTTTTTCCCCAACCGCTGAGAAAGGGGGGACAAACTCAAATACTATAGGGAAAATTTTCCCCAATCAGTTGGCCGCTGCCTTTGTGCGGCATCGTCCCCCCCTGAACCCGGGCCCGACCGGGGGGGTTCTTTTACGCTCAAGTACTACCCCTGGCGGCCGCCGGGGAAAGGGGGGGGGGGGGGTAGGAAACATACCAGCTCCTTTAGCGCAACCTAAGTCTGGAGTCACGAAAGAGGGAAAACTTCCCCTTTTCCCCCCCAAGGGGGGGGGAAAGGGGAAGTCCCCCCAGCAGCAGCAGCAGAACCTGGGGCAGGGACCCTGAAAAACAGTTGGGTGGGCCCACTTGGAACAGGGCCCCCTCTGCCACCCCCCCCAGTTTTGAAGATCCCCCCTTTCTTGGGCCCCCCCAAAAAAAACCAAAAATGGGTGAGGGGGCCCCAACTTGGGCCCATTTTTCAGTGGAAAGCTGCCTGCCTGGCCAGTAAATTGGGATCGAAACGGGTTTTTAGGGGCGGGGGGGGGCCAAACGTTTTCCCCCCCAAAGGGGAACCCCTTGTCCCCCCGGGGAAAAGTTTAGCCTGGGCCTTTTTTCAAGAAAGAATCAAATTTCGGATCGGG
Organism: Phyllomedusa bahiana; assembly: GCA_025379985.1. Taxonomy (NCBI): domain Eukaryota; kingdom Metazoa; phylum Chordata; class Amphibia; order Anura; family Hylidae; genus Phyllomedusa; species Phyllomedusa bahiana. Next base: position 21,525 of record JAODAL010026216.1, read on the forward strand.
GCCAAAGGGTTTCCACCCCCCCAATGCCTTAGGCATCAAACCCACATCAGCCATATGGGCCTTTACCCAAACCGTGAGAAAAGAAAATCTGGGTTTTAAACTACTTTGCCCAAACCGCCCCCCCCCCAAATAAAAATTCCCTGCCCCCCCGGGGGCCAACCCCACCCCTTTTTGGGCCCCCCATGCCGAAAAAAACATCCCGCTGCCAGTTTCTCCATCGCCTACCACCAAACTTTACCCGGGACTGGAAGGGCCCCCCACCCCCCACACTCTGCATTGCTCCCCCTCCATACCTAAGCTTGCTGGGTTTTTTGCTGTTGCTGAAGCCCTGACCCCACTGTTTCCCCTTTTTGGCCACCCCCTCTGACCTCCCTGTTTTTGCGCCGGGCACCTCCACTCTCTGTCATTGTTCCATTCTGTGGCCTTCTACTGTTTTTTTTCCCCCTCCAGATTGTCATTGTCCACTATCTGACCTCATGCGCTTCTTTCCGTGACCTCCCCCCCTCTGTCATTTTGCCCCCCTCCCCGTGGCCTACTTTCTCTTTTTCCCCCTCCCCGAAAGTCATTTGTGCCCCCTGTCCCGACCTCATGCGGGGTGCTGGGGGCCCCACTGCCGTGTCCTCCCACACTGTGTCCCGGGGGCCCAACCCTTTTACCCCCAAAACGCCCGCTGCCCCTGGGCCCTACCTCGTTTTTTGTGGGCCCCCTTTTGTGACCTACTACTGTTTTTTCCACCTCCGAATGTCATTGTGCCACTGCCTACCTCATGCTGCTGCTGTGGCTGCTGCCGGGGGACCTCCACACCTATCATGGTGCCCACTGATTTCCCCCCAAAAACTGGGTGCTTTTGGCTTTTTTCCGTTACCTCCCCACTGTTCATTGGGGCCACTCTGTGGGTCTCCTGTTTTTTTTTCCCCCCTCCAAAAGTCATTGTGCCACTTCCCCTGACCTTTATGGGCTGGGGCTTCTGCCCTCACCCTTTCCCCACTCTGTCCTGGGTGTTGGCCCCCCTGAGCCCCCAGCTTTTCCAGCTTTCGCTACCATGGGCTTTATCAGGCTACATTCCCCTTGAGTTTTTTGGTCAGTTTTTTCCCTCCTTAATGCCCTTTTGGGAAAAATTTTTAGTGAAGCGATTTAAAAAGCGGCGGCAGTCATATTCCCTGGGCATACTAAAAAAACAACATTGTAAAGAAGACCAAACCAAAACCCCTCTCATATTTTTAAACCTGGCACAAACGTTCTACACCCCCCTGCAGGCTCTGTGCAACCTAAAAAGCTGTTTTTAATGTGAAATTTATCCCGAAAACAATTTTGGGCCGAAACAAAAATTTTTTGGGGAACTCCGCCCCTCTAGTTATAACATTCAAATCTGTAAATACTAAGTAAAGGGAAAATGTGAAAATAAAGGTGGCGGGACAGGAACTGATTTAATTTTGATCATTGGGGGTTGGCTTTAAAAATTAGGGGATTTCAAGGCGGGGGGGTATTGGGTTTTCATTTGGCTCCATGCAGGTTGACTACCTCTGTACCCTCTATATTTAAATTCTTAATGTTGCTCCTTGTGAAATCCTTTTATGCCCACAAACAATCGAAAGGGTTGTCCCCCACTACAAAAATTAGCTTTTAAAATCAGGGGGGTTTTTAAAATTTAGACTTTTTCCCAAAAACATTAAACTTTTTTTTTAGTGGAGAATTTTTCTGATTGCTCTGAATGCACACATGTTTCTCTGGGTTACCATCCGCCTCCCCCTTCCCCTTTTTTTTTTGCTTATCTGACACGAGAGTTATACACCACAGGACGGTTTTTACTAGAGAACAGTGTGCTTTATCTCTAACAAACAAAGGAGATTAATTACTTTTGATTCACTACTTTTTCAATTACAAATTAAAAATAGTGAGACAACCCTTTTAAACTTCCTTACTGTGTATCCTACATAATTTTCAATTTACATGTGGTACATAACATACTATTACAATGTATGTGTAACTTAATTGTCCATGAGAGAGTGGAGTCATTTGCTGAAGTCACAATTGTTTTCTCTGCAAAAAAGGCATAACACTCCTAAAAAATACAATTTGCTAACCATTAGTATTGCACTTTGGATTTGGGTCAATGTCATATTCAAATCAAATCCAACTAATTTGATTTGGGTAAATTTTCGATTAAATTAATGACGCTGCCTCAGGAGCCAAGCTATATTGGGAGTGCCTCTGAATGGTAAGTTAAAGGGGTGTTTCCACCCTGCACTTTGATGGCATATCGATAGGATTTTCTTTCAAAGTCTGATTGGTCTGGGTCCCACACACTACTCGGTTGTACTTGGAAGTCCCATAGAAAAGAATGGAGAGTTGTGCGTAATTGCGACCAGCTTTCCATTTTGAAACAACAGTTTTGGAGGCCCTCTTGAGGCTGTTGTGGGTTCCCTAAGTGGGTACCTTTTCCAATGAGACTTTGTCGGCATATCCTGTAGATATGCCATCAAATTGCAAGGTGGAAACACCCTTTAACCCTAAAAACTCCTAAAAGCCCTATCCCTAACCCCAACCTAGGATTAGGAATAGGTTTAGTGTTAAGATTAATGGTAAAGAAAAAAATTTGGTTTGGAGGGTGATGACCAATTAGCTTGTTTTCAGCTTCCTTATTTTTGGGAATAGACAGATCGTCTTGTTTCTTACATTCTGCTGTAAAATCCATTTTGAATAAAAATATCAGATTTTTTTCTCTTTAGCGCTGTTTGTACAAGCATATACAGTGAAGGAAATAATTATTTGATCCCTCGTGTAAGTTTGGCCACTGACAAAGACATTAGCAATCTATAAGTTTAAGGGTAGGTTAATTTTAGCATTGAGAGAGAGAATATCCAGAATAAAATCCAGAAAATATAAATTATAAAAATCTATCTGCATTTTGCAGTGAAAAATAAGTATTTGATCCCTCTGGCAAAACAAGACATAATACTTGGTGGCAAAAATCCTTGTTGGCAAGCACAGCAGTAAGACATTTTTTGTAGTTGAAGATGAGGTTTGCGCACATGTCAGGAGGAATTTTTGTCCACTTCTCTTTGCAGATCATCTCTAAATCATTAAGATTTTGAGGCTGTCGCTTTGCAACTCAGAGCTTCAACTCGCTCCATAAGTTTTCTATAGGATTAAGGTCTGGAGACTGGCTAGGCCACTCCATGACTTTAATGTGCATCTTTTTGAGCCACTCCTTTGTTGCCTTGGCTGTAAGTTTTTGGTAATTGTTTTGATGGAAGACCCAGCCACAACACATTTTTAATGTCCTGTTGGAGGGAAGGAGGTTGTCACTGAGGACTTTACGGTACATGGCCCCATCCATTCTCCTATTGATGCGGTGCAGTAGTCCTGTGCCCTTAGCAGAGAACGCCCCCAAGGCATTATGTTTCCACCTCCATGCTTGACAGTGGGGATGGAGTTCTTTGGGTCATAGCCAGCATTTCTCTTCCTCCACCCACAGCAAGTTGAGTTAATGCCAAAGTTCTCCATTTTTATCTCATCTGACCATGGCATCTTCTCCCAATCACTCACAAAATCCTCCTGGTGTTAATCGGCAAACTTCAGACGGGCCTGCATATGTGGGTTCTTGAGCAGGGGGACCTTGCAGACACTGCAGGATTTTAAACCCTTACGACATAATGTGTTACCAACAGTTTTCTTGGTGACGGTCATTCCAGCTGCCTGAGATCATTAACAAGTTCTCCCTTGTAGTTTTAGGCTGATCTCTCACCTTCCTCATGACCAAGGATACCCCACGAGGTGAGATTTTGCATGGTGCCCCAGATCGATGTCGATTGACATCTCACTCAGCCTCTTATTTGTGGTTTTGTAGCCCATTCCAGCTTTGTGCAGGTCTATGAACTTGTCCCTGACATCCTTAGAAAGCTCTTTGGTCTTTCCCATGTTGTAGAGGTTAGAGTCTGACTGATTCAATCTATGGACAGGTCTTTTATATTGGTGACTATTTAAGACAAAAGGTAAACGGAATCCAGCGGTAGCGTGAAGAAAAGTGCTTGTTTATTTCTTATTCCAGTGTTGCTAAGGTACAAAAGATACATTTAAAAATCAACGTGTTTCGGGCTCATTAACAACATTATAGTCCTCACTCCTACCATCCTCACAGAAGATAAATTGAATGTTCTAAAGAAGGGACTTAATTTCTCTCCATCGTGTCATTTTCGTTTGTTTGATACATTACTTGATTTAAACCGTTTCGTCAGATTGCTCACGGTGAAACGTCATTTTAGGGGAATAGATATTGAACATGAAATAAAAGACAGGGCAACTGACGAGACGGTTTACAATGAATATGAAAATCTATTGTTCTCTGAACAACAAACACTGTTTCTGTTAAAAGAAATGCAGGAGGACAGTGCAGATGAACTGGGAGGTACTGTTGTCCAACACACCTGTGGTAACCCCCATTTCTACTCTTTAAAAGTACGAGTTAGTGCCATGGAAAGTTTTCAAGTAACAATGGAAAGCGAACTCAATGAGTTAAAAAAAAAACAGCAAAAAAAATAAAAATAAAAATAGGTATAATGTAACTAAACAGGAACATCAAGCCCTTAAAGAATAGAAAGAAGATAAAAAGTTGTTATACAAAGGGCAGATAAGGGTGGTTCCACGGTTGTGCTGGACAAGGGCTTATATCATATACAAGACATGCTTATGCTAAAAGATACCTCCACATATAGGAAATTAAGCATGGATCCCACAAAAGCTATACAGTTTAAACTCACAAAATTGTTGCAGGAAGGAGTGAGACTAGGAGCAATCACAGTAAAACAACAGAAACACCTTGAGACTAGAAACCCCAAGATACCACGATTCTATGGGATACCGAAAACCCATAAAAATGTATTCCCTCCAGGGTTACGTCCCATAGTATCCAGTTATGACAGCTGCAGTGAAAAACTTAGCAAATGGGTAGACACACAGTTGCAATTTTTAGTCCAAACACTACCAGGATATATAATAGTACCACGAATATAAAGACCTTTAAAAACTTTGAATGGAACAACGGTTATACCTGGTTAAGCATGGACATAGTTAGTTTATATACCAATATTCCTCAATCAATGATAAGAACAGCAGTAGAATATAATTTACAAAGAAGTAGTCAGTATGATGAAGGAGTGCAGATTTTTCTTTCGGAAAGCATTGAGTTTTTGATATAAAATAATTATTTCTGTTTTGATGGAGAGTTTTATCTTCAGCTGTTGGCAGTCCCTATGGGAGCCACAGCATCGGCTTCATTGGCAAATTTTTTTATGGGTTGGTGGGAGCACCAGGCCATATTCAATGTATACAACCCCTTTGCTAAGAGTGTGGTCTGGTATGGGCGTTACATTGATGACCTCCTGCTAGTTTGGGAGGGAGATGTGACGTCCATACCAGACTTCATTCAATATGTTAATAACAACATCTGCAATTTACGGTTTACATATGTGGTCAATCCAGTAAGCATTACATTTTTAGATGTCAGCTTAACTAGCATGGTAGAAAAACAGAGTAGAAACCACAATTTTTAGAAAACCTACAGATGGAAACACTTTACTTAGAGCAGATAGTTGCCACCCATTACATACAATAAAAACAATACCATTAGGTGAATACAATAGGGCCAGAAGGGCGTGCTTCAACAATCAGAATTATAATGAACAGATTGAAATCATAGTTCAGCACCTCCAAAAAACTTTAAATGTGGGTGCACGCTGTGATGGCTGTAATCTAAATACACATAACAATATCAGCAGCACACAGTGTATTTAGATTACAGCCATCACAGTGTTTACCCACATTTAAAGTTTTTTGGAGGTGCTGAACCAAACCTTGTTTTTGGATTGTATATAGGGGGGACTGGCTGCCTCCATCTTGGTTTTTAGCACTCCACCCATCTACACAGACTTTTTAATCAGTGCAGTGTATTTAGTAGCTGGTGCCTTCACATTCTAAAAGGTAGGTCTGGATGGACCACAGAGAAATATAGCGTTAGTGCAACGTAGTGTAGGACCCACCTGCATTTGAGGTCTCGTTGAAGTCGAAGGTGGGCTTAAGCAATTTTGCGCAAAAGTGTGAACTAAGAACCTCATAAAACTTTTGTGTTTTTTTAAAAGCAGAAAGTTTTTTTCAACATATTCTAATTTTGTGTGCTGCTGATATTGTTATGTGTATTTAGATTACAGCCATCACAGCGTGCACCCACATTTAAAGATTTTTGGAGGTGCTGAACCAAACATTGTTTTTGGATTATTTAAGACAGCTGTCTTTAATGCAGGTAACTACTGATGAGTGATTGTGTCAAAAATCGTTATTGGGTCGATAGTCGATATCGGTAATTATCATGTCGATATTCGATAGTCAATTATCGCCAATAACCATTAAAGTCTATGGGAGAGGAACAACAGATTCATTCTTACACCCAAACAGGTGAGGAGAAGCTGGAATTAACATCTACAACAGTTAACTGGATACGTGCTACATTTTAGGCAAGACAATTAGGCTATAAAAGTCACAGAAAAAAAATTCATATGCTAAAATAATTCATTATGTTCAATGGCTAGCCGAAAACATGAGGACGGCATAGCCACAGCAGATACAGCGGTAGCAGTTGCAAAGGGGCCCCTTTCACACAAAACAAGACACTAGTATTGGAAATGGAACAAGGGAACTGGCAGGAGACCCCTATCACTTTTTGCACCAGGGACCAACATCTCGTCACATATGTGGTGGCAGCAAGAACGTCCCAACGTCGAATGTATAGGTTTAGCTGGCAGGGCCCTAAGGGGACCAGTTGGTCAACGAGCCCTGTCTCAAATTCCTGCATTATACTGTAAATTTATGTGGGTGGAAGGATATGACTCACTTTTGATTTAGAATGTGGATCAAGAAGGGTGGCCACCCAGTAACCGCTGTTCATTTTGATGGCCTTGAAACGTGGGAAATACGCTTTTTTCAATAAGACCTTTACTATTGGTTTCTTTTACAGCGGCATGACCCCAAAACCAGCAAAGATATCCTTGATGAACTCTCAGAATAAAAGTGCCGGAAGAAACAAGTATTTGAACCACTATTTTAGTAAACAGGACATTGAATATCCCTTTTTTTTACAGCAGCATGACCCCAAAACCTGCACAGATGCCCTTATGGACCCTCAGAATAAAAAGTACCGGAAGAAACAAGTATTTGAACCACTATTTTAGTGAAATGGACATTGATTATCCCTGTCCTTTAATGCAGCATGACTCCAAAATTCACACAGATGCCCTTATGGACCCTCAGATTAAAAAGTGCTGGAAAAAAGTATTATTTGAACCAGTATTTTAGTGATGTGGACATTGACTATCCATGTCCTGTACCGCAGCATGACCCAAAAACCTACATCACCCACAGATCACAAAATGCCGGAAGAAAGAAGCCTTTGAACCAGTATTTTAGTGAAGTGGACATTGACTATCCATGTCCTGTACTGCAGCATGACCCAAAAACCTGCATGACCCACAGATCAAACAGTCTCGGAAGAAAGTAGTATTTGAACCACCATTTTAGTTGAACTGTACATTGACTATCCCTGTCCTGGACTGCAGCATGATCCAAAACCCCGCATGACTCACAGATCAAAAAGTGATGGAAGAAAGTAGTATTTGAAAGCAGTATTTTAGTGAAATGGACATTGACTATCCATATCCTGTAACGCAGCATGACCCAAAAACCCGCACAGGTGCCCTTATGGACCATCAGCAGAAAATTTCTCAATAAGAAATAAACTATATTAAAAACAACTCGTTTTCCAATACTGCTGCTGCTAGAGCTACTTGCCATTCTACTGGTGACATTGTTCCACCATGACATTAGAATGGGAAGCAAACAAAACAGATGTCCCCAGTATATCAACGAGGCCTGTCTGAAAATCCTGCATTCTACTGTCAAGTGGGTTGAAGGAAATTACTGATTAAGGCGAGTGAGGCTGTAAATGTGGATCACGGAGGTTCAGCTGGCAGGGCCGGACTTACAGTGGGTGTGGTGAGAGCCAGGGCTGGCGTCCGTCATCTATTAACATGCAAGTTCAGCTAGCAGGGCTGGACTTACAGTGGGTGCGGTGAGAGCCAGGGCTGGCATCCGTCATCTATTAACACTCAGGTTCAGTTAGCAGGGCCGGACTCAGGGGCATTGCTAAGTGGTTTTGTCCAGGGCACAAGCCCTGGTTAAACCTGCCTGTGCCCCGAACCTCAGATCGTCGGGTTTCAGGCAGCTGCTGTGTGCCTGCAGCACCGACGATCTACTCCCCTTAATGTGCGCCCTCTGGACGCACATACAACTCAGGGCCGTTCCTAAAATGGAGGCAGGGAGGGATGGTGGCTGGAGGAGGTGACAGGATCTGAGGAGGGATAAGGGGCGCCTGTCGCACACTGAAACTCCTGACAGGACTGTGCTGCAGCCGCATTCAGCACAAGAGCCTAGCAGTCAGGAAGCAGCACACAGTGAGTGAGAAGCTCAGCACTCTGCTGTGGTCCCGGACCATATCCTGCAACTACACAGCCTTCAATATGGAGTCAACAGCAGCAGCAGCTCTCACAGGTGCCCAGGGAGGTCTCAAGTGAGTGAGTAGCCTTACTGTAGAGACCAGTGCTAAATAGTATAATAAGGGTAACACCACATAATCTTCATGAATATGAACTGTACTGAATGTATATGTTATGTGTGTATATGTGTGTATGTGTTTATATATGTGTGCGTGTATGCATATGTTTGTGTATTATATATATATTATTATATATATATATATATATATATATATATATATATATATATTTATATATATATATATATATATATATATAATATATATATATATATATATATATGTATATATGTGTATTACATGTGAATGGAAATGTGTATGTACTATATATATCTGTGTTGATGTGTATATACACATATCCACAATATCGCCCCATTTAGGTCACTAAACATAATCCTGCCTGTTCTGTCCTTTACACATGTAAACTACAACCTGATGATGAATTATATCTGAATATAATTATTTTTATACCTGTCATTTGTCAGGGTTGCGTACGTTTTTAGCTGCTGCAGCCAGACAAAGGGTACGTTCACATGGCATAATCGCGGGGTGCATTTTGTGGTGTATTTGCACTTTAATACACCCGACATGTGCACCACCGCAATTGCGTGATTCATAGCTCTCTATGAGAGCTATGAATTACCATGTCCTCTTCCCCGGTGTACAATATGATGGTATTCTACGCTGGAAGAGAGAAGTGACAGTCCCTCCGAAAGAAGTGGCCTGTCACTTATTTTTGCGGTGAGTTCTGTGTGCCAGGGAAAACAACAGGTAATCATAGACCTCACCGCTATGATGTTACCATATATGTGGGGTGCACTTTGGGTGCATTACAGCACAGTTATGCCCCAACATGCTGTGTATGTTCACACGACATAATGTTGGTCCGTACTTCAGCGCGTAATTGTGCTTCAATACACCCAATATACGGGCCGACATTATAATAATTCATAGCTCTTGTTGAGAGCTATGATTACCTGTTCTGGAAGGAATAAAGATCAGTGTTAGCCTCAGATGGACGCGCTTGCCATGTGAACCCAGCCCTAAAGAGCAAAACTAAATACAAAGGGCCCGGGCCCCGGATATTTTGCGACCCTAGCAACGCCCCTGTCTGGACTTACAGTGGGTTCGGTGAGAGCCAGGGCTGGCGTCCGCCATCTATTAACATGTAGGTTGAGCTAGCAGGGCCGGAGTTACAGTGGGTGCAGTGAGAGCCCGGGCATGACCCCTAAACCTGCATGACCACAGATCACAAAGTGCTGGAAGAAAGTAGCATTTGAAGCAGTATTTTAGTTGAACTGGACTATGACTATACCTGTCCTGTACCGCAGCATGACCCAAAAACCTGCATGACCCACTGATCAAAAAATGCCCGAAGAAAGTAGTATTTGAACCGGTATTTTAGTGAACTGGACATGGACTATACTTGTCCTGTACCACAGCATGACCCCTATTTGTGGCTGTGACTGTGAGGACGAGGAGGTAAAACCGAAGGATGCAGATTGCGTTAACCAGTGAAGAACAGATTGGGGACGCTCTTTGTTACTGAGATTCACAGGGAACCGACCCAGCGATGACAGGCCTGATGGTCTTGCAACTGACGATGTGCTGGCTTGCGTGTTGTCCGCAGCAGTGGAAAGAGCACCTTCTCTCATACCTCTAGTTCCATGTCCTACAGCATTCTTTGCTCGCTTACCACCTGTAGTTCGCTCCATGTTCAGAAAGATAAAAATTTAAAAGATATAGAAGAGTTTTTCACAGTCTCTTATTGAGAAACTGTACTGCAAAGACGGCAAATCACAGGTATACTTAAATCCCTCTAATTTCCAATGGCCAACTAGGATTAGAAACAGAATTGTTTCTATCAAATATCTGTGAAATACGGGTCTGGTGGAAGAACCGTAACACCAAATCGACAGTGTTCTTCCTTGAGATTTACAACTGCCCAGTAGGATATTTCTGCACAAATAGTGCACTTGTACGATAGTTTGTTGAAAACTGAGACGCATGGAGTGCAATATACAACTATTGAAAAGTTATACTTATGAGATTTGGCGGATTTACAATGCTGACAACAGGCAACAGTTACTATAAAATATCTGTAACCAAATTTGCATACAAGTGCACCATTTGCGCCAACCTGAGACGTACGGACTGCAATAGAACTATTTAAAAGTTTTATGGATTAGATATGGCGGTTTTGGCACCACTGACAACAGGCACCAGTTACTATAAAATATCTGTAACCCAATTTGCATACAAGGGGGCTATTTGTGACAAACTGGGATGCACAGACACCAATAGAACTGCAAAAACAAAAGGGACAATTTCACCTCAAGTGTTAAAAAAAAAAGTGTTAAAAAAAACATTGCTATTTCAATGCCAGCTCATGACAGAACAGGCTGGGCTGCACATCATCCCCCCTCCTTTACAACCCCCTCTTCCCGGCGGCTGCACACAGCAATAGATGTCTTTACAAGTCTCTCTCTAACTAAATAAGAACTAAAATTCTCTAATGTAGCTATATCCTAAGCTTCACAGCTAAAAGGATGGTTTTCTGTATGAAAAAAGACTGTCTCCTGCGCTGTGACAACAGCTATTGAGACAGATAGCAAGACGTGTTGCTCTGCAGTGAGATAGTGTAGGAATGAGACTGAACAGGAAATGCAGTCGTATACGTAAAACGAGGTCATGTGATTTTTGCAGCCAACGAGATCCATACTCCGCCTACAGCTGACGTCATATACCCCCCTCTATGCTCTGAGCTGATTGGTTGGCTGCCAACATTACAGGAAGCACTGAAAAAGGCGCGATGGTAAACATGATAACGATTATCTTTAAGATTTTCACGGAAACTATTGCTTTATCGGAAAATTCCGATAAACGTAAAATTCGTACCGATTTAAACTTTTGTCGATAGTATCGCTTATCCCTACAGGTAACGAGTTGATTAGGAGCATCTTACTGGTCTGTAGGAGCCACAACTCTTAATGGTTGGTAGGGGACCACATACTTATTTCTCTCAGAAAAATGCAAATACATTTATATAATTTATACAATGTGATTTTCAGGATTTCATTTTAGATATTCTATCTCTCAAAGTTAAAATTAACCTACCCTTAAAATTATAGACTGTTCATGTCTTTGTCAGTGGGCAAACTTACACAATCAGCAAGGGATAAAATAATTATTTCCTTCATTGTACATTTTGCTCTTTTGTATTCATCTACTAAGATTAATTTAATAGTGTGTGCTAAATAACAGCTGTCGGGAAAAGTTAGTACCTGCTCTAAGTTTCCTGTATAAGGAAATATGCACTCAGCCATATATATTCTCCTTTCTGTCATATATCCAAAAATGCAGTATAGTTCAAGCCTATGGAATTGTTACTATTTATTTATTTTTTTAAAGTGATAGCCGTGTCTAAATCATGTAAGTGAAGACTTGTTTCATGGGGTATATGCTAAATGACTCACATTTATCGTGAGCTTAAGAGAATTTCTGCGCGCTGCTCGACAGGTAGGCATGGCTTACCGGAAAATAGGTGTAGCTACAACGTGAAATATTACACCAAAATCTGCAAAAAAAAAAAAAAGTGCCAAAATTCTGGCTTTAAAAGTGAGCCAAAAAAATTATCTAAAAGTTAGGCAATTCAAAGGCTGTCCCAGTTTATCAAGCAGATTGAGGAACTGTAATAAATCTTCTTTATTTTTAGACTAAGTTTGTGCTGTCTAACTTTTTTACAGCAATACTAAATGAGGGCCATTGTGTTCTCAAAAGATTCCTCTAGATTGAACAGTAGAGATGAGTGAGCAGTAAAAAGTTCTAGTTCGATTAGAACTTCAAACTTTAGTGTGTTTGGTTCCAGGTTCTATTCAAACTCAAACTCAAACCCCATTAAAGTTGATGGGAGATGTTATGGTTAATATTTACACCTATACAGGTGAGGAGAAGCCGTAATTACTATCCATAACAGTAAACTGGATATGTGGAACAACTTAGTGAAGAAAATTTGGCTCTAAGAGTGACAGGAAAAAATTGAGAGGATAAAATACTTAATTCCTTTCAATGGCTAACTGAAAAGATGAGGACAGCTTGCAGGGAGGGGCGTAGCTATTCGAGATGAGTGGAGTATTGTACGGGGCCCTGCATCTGGGGGGGCCCAAAAAACCCCCTTTGGAACATAAGAATTTGGAGACGGTGTTTTTATACAATTTTTACTAAAACCCCAAAATGAAAAAAAACAAAACTTTTTGGCACTGGTTATATGAATTATGCATTTTGAGCCTGAAATGTTGCCAAATAATTGCCCCGGTGTAAAGACCCCAGCAATATTAACTCCTTAACTATTGTGTCTAAGAGCAGTCTGAAAATTCAAAGCTAAAATGGCGTTCAGTAGGGCAAACAGTGAAATAATAATATATATATATTAATTTATTATATATACAAAACCATCAACATTCGGTATTCCTGGGTTTTGGGCCCCAAAAGGAAAATCACGTAAAAATCAAGCCCGGCTATGCCTGGGATTAGAAGGGAAAAAAAAATCACACCCTTAAATGTGGGCAGAACATGCAAAAACAAAACCCTGCTTGGCTGAGCTCAAAATAAACAGAAAAATCCCCTATACACTAAGAACACTAAGTCCCCTTGTCAAGACCATACACACAGTTACGGGGCTCTTACAATGTGGTTTGTACTTCCCACTAGCAGCACCTGACGGGCCCCTGCAGACTCAGGTTTTATGGGGACCCCTGCCTTCCTGGGGGGGGGAGTAGCCACCCACCCTCTTGACCAGCGGAAAAGCCGCCCCGGGGACACAACGGATTGGAACGTTATCAAAATGTCAGAGCATGGCTACGGGAACCACAAGACTGTAGTCTCCTTCCCCGGGTCCGGACACTCTGACCGCATCTGTCCATGGTCCCTATAAAAAATTAGAGCATTCTGGGGAAACGTATCTTCCCAATAACGCGCCTGTCACTGTCTCACATACCCCCCCCCTTTTTTCAAGTTTGTGGGGTCGGCCCAAAAATAAAAAGTGGATCTTCAGCATCAATTCCCCTTATTTTTCCCCCTTTGTTCCAGGGAAAAAGTTTAAATTTGTAATTCAAGAACCCCTTGTGACTCTTGCTTTTTTCTCTTTTCCCGGGACACCAGGTTTGTGGTAAAGGGCCCGGTTTTAAACCAAATTCTTCCCCGTAGGTAATACTGGGGACTCGGGGGACACTTGATGGCCAAAAAACCCCGCTAACAATATATAGTTACGCAAGGGACGTGAGCTTTCCTTAGATTGTGATGGGGGGTTTCTCCATCACCCGGGAAAGTACGACCAGCCCCCCTCAGAGCACGGTCTGCACAAATAAATCCTCTTAAATTAGCGGTGACTAAAATGGTTTTTACACAGGGAATTTTTAACGTTTGAAAGGCCCTTTCTGCCTCTTCCCCCATAACCAAACTATTACGTGCTTGTCACTGTGAGAGGAGCTGCTTGTGGAAGTTCGGAACAACCCCGATAATACCTAAAAACCCAAAAAAAACCCTTATTGCTTCTTTGTTGTGGGTTTTGGGGCCCAGCTTGTATAGCCTCACTTTATTGACTTGGGGTTTATGAACCCTCCCAATTACATCCCCCAGGTCGGGTTTTTCCCAGACTAAGGCCACTTTTTTGGATTTGCTGAAACCCTGCTTCTCTAAGCGAATAAAGACCCCGTCCTTATAGGGGCGTCCCAGTCCTCACAAAGAAAATTTATGTCTCGAGTTTCGTGTGCTACGACGTGGGGCTTAGAAGAAATTTCCTTTAAACCCTTTTGGGAAAAGGTTGGGGGGCCCCTGCCCCAAAAATGGTAAGCAAATACTAAAACGACAATCGGGGTAGAAAAATGGCTTTTCTTTGGCCCTTTCGGAAAGGGGGTACCTGCAAAACCCCTTTAGTAGGCAAGAGTAAGATTTTGGGCCCCCTACCTTCAAAACCCCTTTCCATTTGGGCATTGATACGACAAACTTTGAGACCCCCTTTTGCTTCCTGAAGCTTTACAGAACGAAAACGAACCTCGGGCTTAGTATCACCACTAGGGCTGGCCACTCCCCTTTGGACCCCTCAATTACTCCGATGCGCAGTGAAAAAAGTCCTTGTCACCACGATATATGGGTTTAAAAGTACCCTTTTTTTAAAACTTCAGAGCACAACTCCCGCAGCTTCGTCGGGGGGGCACGGGAAAAAGGGATAAAATGATATACCCGCTTGCTTTGAAGTGCATTAAGCAGATATCCGCACTTATACTTTTTAAAAATAAGTTGCACGATGGTTTCCCCAATCATATTTAAATCATTGTCCCCAAAATGATTAAACTATGTATTATCAAAACCGTCGTCAATCGTAGGGGTGCTGTTTTTACAACTCTCCTACCCTGTATTATCATATTTTTAATGGAATATTAAAATACATTTTTTTTTTTTAAAAAAGTATGTGCGGATCACTCTTAAGCTACTTCTAAGCAAGCGGATTACTTTATGCCTCAATTTACCCCGAGCCCAAACATTTTTTTCCCCTGTAGGCCCGCCACTTCGGGAACCCGGTACTGTTTCAGAAAAACCCTTTTTATCCGGGTTGGGGTGACAATGTCATGTCTATAACTTTGTGCCCCGGTAACTCAGAGAACAATCCTTTTTTCTAATGATTCGAGGGTCCCTTTTTTTGGGGACTTGGAAAAGGACCTGAAACCCCCCTTGAACACTCGGGGGGGATTTGAGCTGTCAGGGCTATCTATCTTTCCCACAGTTTAATTAAATTTGCATAAAAAGGTTCTTTTTTTTCTTTTCCCGGCTGATAACTTAAATTTACCCCCCGACCTTTTCAATTTACATGGTCCTCCATTTTAGCTGAAAATTTTTACTTTCAAGGGGGGCACAATACCAAAAACCCTCCCGGTTTGAAGGTCTTCATTGGAGACCTGTTATACCCCCGGGTTTGGGGTTTCCCGGGGGCCGCTTAAATTTTCCTAAGAGGGGAGACTGCAGCGATACGGTCCGCAAAAAGGAAATGTGCTAAACAACACCTTGTAAGGGTGTAACCTCCCCGGTTTTCTTTAGCTTATCAAACCCTATTTCCATAACCCTCAAAGGGGGAAAACCTGTGGCGACTGGGGAACCCCCCGGGATGAGAACTAGGTACGGCAAAGAAAATCCGTCCTTCCCATCCTTAAAACCCACTTTTTTAAAACATGTTTTTAGGGTTTTATTAAACCCTTTAAACCCAGGCCCATCTTTTTGGGGGTGATATACAGAGTGTGCAGATGTTTGTTTTTTAAATAACTTGCTAATTTTTTTCAAACTCGTGACAAAAAAGGGGTTCCCCGGGTCATCAGGATCTTTTTTTTATGCCTCGGAAAACATGTAGAACAATTCCTTGCAATACTTTTAAATGAATATTCCGAAAGGGCACAACCTCCGGGTGGGGGGCGTATCCCCCCCAATATTACTATACCCCAGACTTCACCAGTGGGCCATAGACCCACGCTACCCTTTTAAAGGGGGTATTCTTAGGGGAAAAGGGCACCAAAACTCAAAAAGGGGGGCATCGGATATGTTAACTGGCCTTGGGGGGATACAGTACCCCTTTACGTCGTGTACCCCCTTTTGGCCAAAAAACCCCCAAATGCCTCTTTGGTTTTTCCTACCTAAATCCTCCAAAAACGTCTTATGATAAGGTCTAACCCCAATTCTCGGATGGCGGGGTACCATATTGTTCCAAAACCCCCCCTGAACTTTGCAACCGGGATAACAGCTCATGGTTGCTGCCAATGGGGAACCGTATGGGCCCCTGGGTATTGAGGCACCCCTTTATGACTCTCACCTTTTCCCTGGCTTTTACCAAGGGGGGACATTGAGTTTAGCAGTCCCGAAAATTTTCCCCCAGACCCCTAGGGCCGGGTATAGACCCTTCCTCTTGTTTTTCCGTTTACCACCAAAAGTGGGGGGAAAAAATTTCACCTTCCCCGTGGTCACCCCCCGGGTGGAACCCCTGGAAAGGGGCAAATGGCTCTGGGACACACGTATCATCAACATCATTATTAATATTTTCCGAGCGGGGGGGAGTTTCTCCCCAAGTTCCCCGAAAAGGGGGGAATTCTCCCAGGATCACCCCTATGTAAAAGGGGCCCGACAAAAAACCCACCCCATGTGAGGCAAAACCACAAGGGTCTCAATTTTTTTCTAGAGCTTGGGTATTCCTTGGTGCCCCATGTACACACAAACCCCCCAGATCCAGTGATGATGTAGGGGGACCAAACGTGAACCAGTTGACCAGAATCCCCGAGTTATAGAGCCGTCACTGGATATTTTCTAACCTTTAGGGACACAGCTGCCGATGGGGTTGCCCGTCTCGCAGAGCACACTGGGGGGCAAACATGACCTTCGCCTTAAATGTGCCCCTCGGCTCAACGTAAGGGGGGCAGTTCCCCCAACATGTCCCTCCGTGACACGCCAGAACATTGCGGCCCCGGGCCCTTGAGATCTTCCCCGGGGCAAAAGCGCCCTTTGGGTCCTCTCCTTCCCCAAAGGTCCCCCCCCCTTGAGCCACCACCCCTTTTGGGGCCCTTTTAACCCCCCCCTTTTATATGGGAAAGTCTTACCGATGTTCCGACATGTGCTGTCCCGGATTGGAGGGGGGAGGCTGCTTGAACAAGTCCTCAGTGGCTTTGTACCTTTTTAACCCGGTTAAACAGTTGCTCAGCATCTTTGGGGGCGCCTTTTCCAACCACGTGGGTCCGAGCAAGGAACAGAAATTGTCCAAGAGACTCTTTCCCCTATTTGGCGGTGTAACCCTCCCTTTTACCATTTTTTACCAAGTGGACAGGGATAATCTGAGGGAGTGGAAATGGGCAGAAAAAGCCAGTTGTACCCCGGGGGCCCCACATTCGTGTTTTCCCCCAAAGCGAGCCAGGATCTCGCCTTTCAACTTAAGATAGTCCTTGGCGTCTTGTTCACTGAGCTCGAAATACACCTCTGCGGGTCTCCCCAGTTAGGAAAGGTGCCAGCACTTCAGCCAATGAGCATCGGTAGCTTCTCTTGCTCTGCCACTCATTCAAAGACCCGTAGGAGGGCCTAAACGTTACCTGTACGCATTCATTTCTGGCAGGGGAGACTGCACTGCAGCACGGGTGGTGGTAAGGAGCTTGGTCGTTCTCTACTTATATTTGCGCCACAGCTAGGACTTGCTCTTGGAGTGCTTATTAAGGTGTGTGTTCCTTAAGGCGAGCGGTTTAGCCTTCTATGATCAGGGCATTGGTTTCGGCCTGGCCTCCTGGCCTCCTCACTGACCTTCTGTGGTTGCAGTATCAGCTGAAGGCTATGTTTGGCTGTAAAGCTGTTTTTAAAAGTTTCATCCATCCTGCGGAGGTTTGGATTGCTGCGCAACTTGCAGTTTTTACAGGACATAGAGTTTCGTGTTATTCAAGCACTTTTTCACCGACAGTCTGCCCTTAGCAAACAAAAATTGCAGAAAGGTACATAACGCGTGAATGTCTCTTTTAAACGTCTTTTGCCCGACGTCACACCATATGTGGGGGGTTAAGCATCAACATTCAGTAGTGTTGCTGGGCTTTGCTGACAGAGACATGGGAGATGCCTAAAAAGTCAAGACCAGGCTATGCCTGGGGTTTATTAGAAGGGCAACAAAATACACAGGCCTTAATGTCAGGCAGAACATGCAAACAAAAATCCCTGCTAGGTGAGCTCTAACTAAACAGTATCGGCCCTGCTACACTAGAGACACATAAGTGCCTCTTGACAGAGTCCAGTACACACAGTTACAGGGCTACTTACAATGTGGGCATGTTGCAACTCCACTAGCCAGCAGCCATGGACAGGCCTGTCAGACCCAGGCTTTTTAGGCTGAGCCCCGCCTTTACCTGGGGCGTGGGAGTGGCCACCCAACCCAGCTCTTTGGACCACCCTCCAGGAAAGCCGACCGGACACAAGCGGATTGGAAACCGTTATATACACATGTCAGCAGCATAGTGCTACTGACACACAGCTTCGGCTCTCCCTTCACGAGTACAGGCCACCGTGACCGCATATGTCCATGCGTCCCTATAGACACATATGAAAGCATTGTAGGTGGGAAAGTATCTTGCCTCAAATAACGCCGCCTGTCACTGTCATCACAAATATATATATATTTATATATATATATAATTTATATATATATCTATATATTTATATATATATATATATTTAATTAATTATATATATATATATATCTATATATATATTTACTATATATATATATTTATTTTATATATAATATATATATATATATTGTGGCTGAGTGACTACAGGTAGTTCGTTGCTGGTTTCTGCCACTAGCTGGAGCCATCCTGGTTTGCAGATGTGCCACCAAGGCCTGTCTTGGTGAGGGGAGCCAATGTTATCTGTCAGCAACCACAAGGTTTGCTGACAGCTGATGTAGCTGGCTTGTATCCAGCCATTATGGGTTGGAAATTAGAGATGGCGAATTGATTCTAACGATGTGTAGACTTCGTTTAGAATTTCATTTTAAAACTTCGATTCTGAACGAATTCAAAGTTTGGGGTGATTCGCACGAATGAAGTGTGTTTTTAATTAATAAAATGGCTGCGAGCACATGGCGAAACATGGGGCAATAAGAAAAAAAAAAAAGATGGGAGGAAGAAGGGCCATGCCTACATTGACATGTGCCGAGGATGAAGCAATCACGAGACCGGAGGGGATTCTGTGACTGTCACCGCATATAATTAGTCCGGGCACGACGCTGGCAGCTCACACTGCTTTCCACTGTGCTGGATAGGGAAGTGCTGAGCTGCTCTCATGTTATCTCATACTAAAGAACTAACTTCTATACAGCGATTTTTGAGTGGGGGTTGTCACAGTTGTCTAGATGACTGCTTTTCTCTTACGTTCTAATTTCTGATTTGTAGGGGTATTTGAACTGAGTCCAGTGTGTGTCCAATTTCAGGCTCATATACATATTAATGATATCTGCTCAGTTCTTGAGCACATTGAATATCCAAGGTTAATCTATGCGGTTGCTGTTGTATTCAGTTTAAGAACAGCGTTTTTACAATCAAATACACTTATTTTTGGTTGCTCATTTTTCTTTTGCGCAATTTAGATCCAGGGGTTAATTAGCGTTGTTCAGCTTTTGTGGTCACAAAAAGAAAACAAGTTGTTTTTCACGCAAGAAGAAATTTTGCCTGTAGCATAAATCATATAGGAGGTTTTAATTATGAGTTTTTTGTTATTGTGTTTCCGTAAAATCACGCAGTTTTAACACGCGCTACAAAGCTGGGTAATTGTTTGGCAGCTCATTTCCTGTTGCGCAATTTACATCCAAGTGTTAATAAGTATTTTTTGCAGTGTATTCAGTAAAAGAAACTTTGTTTTTCATCGCCACTGTAGTGAAATTTTGGCTGTAGCTTAATTCCTATCCGAATGTTAATTCGAGTTTTTCTGTTGTTGTGTTCCGAAATAACACGCTTTTTAACATGCTACAAAGCTGTTAATTGTTGGCAGCACATTTTTCTTTTGCGCAATGTACATCCAAGGGTTAACTAAGTAATTTTTCCTGCCAGTTGTATTCAGGAAAAGAAACGTGGTGTTTTTCACCGCCAAAGAAGACATTTTGCGGTAGCATAATCATAACCGAAGGTTAATTAAGCCTGTTCCTGCTTTTATATTCAGTAAAATACACAGTGTTTTTAAACGGCACATACAAGTAAATTTTTCCTGGCCATTTGTGGAGCGCAATTTATATCCAAGGGTTACCCAAGCTTGTTAGTGGCAAAAAACAAAACGGTAGTCAGCTCACCTGGTCGATAGTGAAGGAGAAATGAACACCGCCCGGACTTGATGAGAAGCCGATCATCAGCAAGGAGGCAACAACACAAAACAAAACAAAAACGTCCAGCGGAGGAAACATTCTAAAGGGGTGAAAAAAGGGTTTCCAAAAATTTTTTTTATGAAAGGCGATTAAAGATCCACATAGAATCATGCAAGTCGCATCGAGACCGACGCGTTTCGGTGCTGCAGCACCTTTTTCCATGGCATAGCAAAAACATATACAAAAACTTTTTTAAATACCCTGATAACGGGTCATGTGATTTTTCATGTGATGAGAGGAAATGACGTAAAAAATAAAACATAAACATATATTAGCTTTAAAAAAAATAGATCAAATGTGTTGGATGCAACTGAAAATTGGTAACATGATGGAAAAATTAATAGTGGCAAATAAGATCATACCGTCTATTTAAACCGCAAGGGAATCTGTGCCAAGTGTAAAGATCCACCAGGCCTCCCTTGCAAGCAACTTCCCCCAAATGATCGCCACCCCCTCCCAGGTCTACTAACCCGTTCTATACCCTGAAACGAGAAGTGGGTAACGTCTCCTGAAATGTGCGTCCTGAAGTGTCTTGACGCCATGGAGATACCTACACTCAAAGGTTTTTTGGCATCCGAAAGATGTTGGGGAATGCGGGACTTTAGGGAGCATGTTGTGCAGCCAAACATATTGTTTTTGCATACTGTACAGGTATTAAGTATACTACAAAGCGAGTTTTTACAATTAATGTAAGCTATTCATTTTAAAATTCTTGTTATAGACACCGAATGGAATTCCTTAGAAAAACGCATGGTTTACACGTGATGCACCCTAGAATGTACGCATTTGTACATGCTTGGTGTTCAGCCGGGTTTTTTATTAGATGATCCGATTAGAGGAGAAAACACTGGGAGATAATAGAGAACCTTAGAGTACGACTTCGATTTGAAATAAACGAACATCCTGTTTTTTAATAAATTTTTTTGGTAAAATATTGGTTCAGTAATTAAAGGAAGATTTTTTTTAAAACAATGTGCAAATTTGAGGAAACTGAGCGCTATAAGCGGAGTAAATGAAATAGTTTTAGAATTTAAAAATTTTTCATTTTTCTTATTAAATTTTTGTTGAAAAGCAATTTTGATCTTTCAATTCTAAATTTTTTGAATAGTTTTATCCAGCAACCATTTTGGATTAATTCCTCCCGACTTAGTCTAGAAAGAAATTCTTTCTCATAGATGGGGAAACGATTTAGGGATGGAAAAAATTTCTTTTTATTCTAATTTGTTCTCCGTACGGGATGGCATTAACAACATGCTTTGGATGATGTGACTTAGCATGTAAAAGGGTGTTACGAGAGGTGGATTTTCTAAACGGCAAGACCTCCACTTTGACTCCATTTTGACCTACCAGTGTAATGTCCAAAAAATTAACACTATCCTTTGCATTCTGTAGTAAAAACCAAGTTCAAAGTGTTAGATTAATATATTGTGTGAACTCTAAGGCTTGGGTATGGGTGCCCCCAACCAGGAGCAGGTCGGGCAATATAGCGACCATACCACTGTGTGGGGGGAAAAAAACACAGTAGAAGAGAAAAAGGTACCTCTCCTCCCAGGCACACATAAAAATGTTTGCCAAGGAAGGAGAGAACCTGACCCCCATAGAGGCACCACAGCGCTGTAAGAAGAAATCCCCATCAAAGCTAAAATAATTGTGACTGAGTAAAAACTCCATACACAATATAACAAAATGAATAAAAGTATCTGAGTAGGGGCTGAAGCGAACAAGATGGGATTGAAGAACTTCTAGCGCTAGGTGTTGTGGGATGGAGGAATACAAGGAGACAACGTCACATGTCAACCAAGACATAGAACCATCCCACTTAACATCAGAGAACATAGTGACCAAACCTTTCGTATCCTTTATGTAACCAGGCAAGGAGATGACTAAGGGCTGGAGAATGGAATCAATCCATTTCCAAGTGGTTCCCCCAAAGACCCTATCCCTGCCACGATAGGTCTCAAGGGGCGAGGAAAGATCCCTTTGTCGACTTTAGGGAGAGAGTGGAAGACGGGAACTATAGGATGATCTACGTATAATTTGGCCGCAAGTTTAGAAGTAATAGCCCCCATTTTTATACTTTCAGGACGCACATGCAGGAGACGTTACCCCACTTCTCGTTTCAGGTATAGAACGGGTTAGTAGACCGGGAGAGGTGGCGATCATAGGAGGAAGTTGCTTGCAAGGGAGGCCTGGTGGATCTTTACACTTGGCACCAGATTCCCTTGCAGTTTAAATAGACGGTATGATCTTATTTGCCACTATTAATTATCCATCATGTTACTGATAAGGATCTCTGAAGGGGGACCCTCAGGTATATTGGATGGTTGCCAGATTAGATGGTTGATCCGGATCGTGACACAATGAGGCACAGAAGACAACGGTTCTCTGTGATCAATGCATAATTTATTAGTCAAAGCATCCTGTATTTATACACCGTTTACAGAGGGCGTTCTTTTGATTTACATAAGTATGACATCAGATTTAAGAACCCGTCACTTGATTTAGGTACAAAGTTATTCCGGAAGCGTTTGGCCTTATTTGGAATTAATAGAGATCAACATTTTCTTATCCTTTATTGAAACTGACTAACAGTTATTAGTTTATTGAAGGTAGCTTTTATTAGTCTTTATTAGTCTTTATTACTCTGTTTGTGACACCAAAGTTCACTAGTAATCTATATTAATTGCAGATCACTAAGGTACAGGTCGAGATGACTTATTTGAGAGAAGCACTTTTGAGAATTAACTCCTTAGCTCTGGACATATTGATACATTTTTAATTTCCCAATCCTTAACAAATCCCCCTTTTGTGATGAAGTACCATTGTCTGACATCTGACACCCCCCCCCCTTGATGGATTTCCTGATCTTTCCCTTTCTGCTTTCCCTTTCTAAGTAAAGTCGGAGACATCGCCCCGAAAAGGGCGGACCAGATAGACCCCTAAGTTGCCCTTCCTTACACTAAGTCTATTATACTCCATGTCACAATTAATCTCTGGAAGTTCTATCTCTGTGTACATGTAGTACTTATCCTTGTCATGGGGTGTGGGGGGGGGGGAGTCAGTTTCAGACAGCGCTACTTCCATCATCACAAACCACAAAATAATAATCATAATAATAATCTTTATTTCTATAGCGCCAACATATTCCGCAGCACTTTACAAATTCAAGGGTAAACATACAGTCATTACACATTAAAAGTACTTACAAATGAGACACAAGGTGTGAGGGCCCTGCTCGTGAGAGCTTACAATCTATTAGGGTGTATGGGTGAAACAACGGTAAGAAGAGCCAAGTTTACAATGGTCCAGCCATGTTTCATAAATAGGGGGTGGTTTACATGAAAAATGGATGAACCTGCCACCCAGACTGTACATCTATATACAGATAAGTGCCTGTGAGTGCCCAAGTGCAGGGAGTGACAGATGTGTGTGATAGCAGTTAGGGATCTTGGTGGGCCAGACCGAGAAGATGTTTTTCAGGCCGTCTTAAAACTTGAGGGTTGTAAATGTGCCTGATCGCCCGCGGTAGCATATTCCAGAGAATTGGTGCCGCCGTGTGAAATCTTGTGGGCCCGGGCATGGGAGGTTCGGATGATTGAGGAATGTAGTCTGATATCATCAGCAGAGCGGAGAGCACGGGTAGGGCGGTAGACAGAGACTAGGGAGGAGATGTAGGGAGGAGCAGCGCTGTGGAGAGCTTTATTGGTGAGATTGCTGAGTTTATACTGTATCCTGTACTGGATGGGCAACCAGTGCAGTGACTGACACAGGGTAGAGGCATCAGTATAGCGGCTGGAGAGAAAGACAAGCCTGGCTGCTGCATTCTGGACAGATTGCAGAGGGTAGAGTTTGCAGAGAGGGAGACCGATAAGCAAGGAGTTGCAGTAGTCAAGACGAGAAAGAATAAGAGCAGTAATGAGAGTTTGAGTCATTTCCACAGTGAGAAATGGACGGATTTTGGAGATATTCTTGAGGTGCAGGTGACAGGAGCGGGCAAGGGATTGGATATATGGGGAGAAGGTCAGATCAGAATCCAATAAAACCCCTAGACAGCGGGCCTGCTGCCTAGGAGAAATGGTGGTACCACATACAGAAACAGAAATAGCAGGGGGGGGGGGTTGGTTAGTAGATGGCGGAAAGACAAGAAGTTCAGTCTTAGTGAGGTTTAGTTGTAGATAGAGAGAGGACATGATGTCAGACAGCGGACAGACAGTCACTGGGGTTTTGTAGCAGGGCTGGAGTGATGTCTCGGGAGGAGGTGTATAATTGGGTGTCATCCGCATAGAGATGGTACTGGAAGCCAAGTCTACTGATGGTTTGTCCAATGGGGCTGTGTACAATGAAAAGAGGAGAGGACCTAGAACTGATCCCTGAGGAACTCCAACAGCAAGAGGAAGAGGAGAGGAGGTCGAACCAGAAAAAGAAACACAAAAGGAAATGTCCAGAAAGTTTATACATTTTGGTAGATTCCATGGCATTCTTCACAGGGTGGTATGTTCACATACATAATATTATTCACAGAGGCATCAACCATTCTTCGGAGGAAACCTCGAGTAAGGGGAATACAGCAACATCCACAAGTAATCAATATTGCTGCGACCACTGCGACTGAAATCAGCAAACTGGACACTAGATGGCTCCATTTTCCAAACCATGATTCCAGCCAGTCTGTAAAGGGGTTCTCGATACCAGAATTTTCTGCAAGTTCCTCAGATAGGGTTGTCAGTCCTTCCAAAGCCTTGGTGACACTACCATCAGGAGCTGTATTGTTTGGGATGAAAGTACAACAATAAGTTCCGAACATTTTGCAAACCCCCCCTTTTTCTGCCAAAAGCATGTCTAGTGCCATCCTATTTTGCCATGTCATCAAAGAGGTGGGCCCTATCTGGTCAGCTAAACCTCTTATTGCATCTCTAGTAAAATTAATGAATCTCTGTTGATTATAATAGATATAATTTATCCAATCTACATTCTTATTTACTGTAACCCACCAAAAGAGAACTGATTCAAAACCAGCTGCTATCTGATTTCTGGCCTTGAACTTATCAGGCACTCCTCTGGGGACTCCTATGTTGTCTATATAGATTTTTGTGTCAAAGGACCCCTGTGGTACAATCTCTCTCTTCTCTCTAGTGAACCCTTCAACACTTAAAGTTGTTAGTTCTAGATGTATTTTGTCTGAAGAGATTATTTGGAATGGCATAAGTATTTGCACCAGAGTACAACTACCCACCCACTCTGTTACTAATCTTGGTCTTAACTTCATATCTCCACACATCCACCATAAGTCAGTTCTTGCCACACTCTGGTTGACAAACCATTTAGCCTCATACTCATCTTTATCCTTGTCTGCAGAGAGTGTGACTTCACAAAATTCTGAGGTTAAATTTCCCACTACCTTTCCATTTCCTGTTCTTTGGAAACAGGTGTAGTTTCCTGGATATGCCACAACTCTAGGGTGTATCTGAACCACTTTTACTGCTGTACTACTTTTAGTGCTAGGATGTTACATAAATTTCATCTATAGGGTCATATGAAGCGTTGTAAAGGGACAGATACAGGAAAGCCCTTTTTAAGGGTTCCATCCCTCAATTTTAAATGGTATTGTCCCTAAGTGAGGCCTAGCAGTTTGCACATGTGAACAAAATTTTCTTTGATTTTTGAAGGCAGTGTACCTCATCCAAATTACCAATCGTTTCTCTCTGTTAACCTGTTTAACTAGGCGATTTTATCTTCATAAAGTCACTTCCTCTATGATGAGATCTAAATGGTGAGTGGTGTGTTAGTGGGTCCTGGTCTCCAAGTCAACTGCTATCATGGTTCTTGTAAGGCTATTTAAACAAAAAGGTTTTCCTTGATTGACCCCATGGCTGGGAACATACAATCCTAATACATAATAGGCCTTCATCTCCTGTGAAGGGTCCATTTATGTTTATAAAATGGGGTTAACAGGTCATGCCTACCTCAAGTCATCCTAGATCAAAAATCCATTTGGGGTGATCCTAAAACAGCATCCATTCTGAAGGATGCACCAGTCTGACTAACCCTTGTCATAGCTTCCTGTGTGTGTATCCCCATGGATCCCCTGTATTCCAACCTGCATCTGACCAAAATTTCAGTTTTCATTCACCTGGTCGGTGACACATATGTATGTTACAGCCCCGGAACCACCTGAAATTCTTTATCATTGTCATTCCCACTGTATTTGTCCCATTCACATGGGGACCACAACCTTACAAAAATCAAATAGGAAGTTGGCTGATGACCTTGAGGTGTTACACCACATAGTTTACCACATCTCAATTTGAGTTACCAGCTCACCCCTTCGTTGGGCAGAAAAGGGAAATATCACCATCATAAAGAGCAAAATCAAACCTTTCGTGTCCAGAAGTTTTACAGTGAATGCATGAATCCAGATTCGCTTTCCTTCGAGTTTTTAACTGAGGTGTCTGTAGTAGAAACCCAGAAAGAACCCGTCAAATCGTGGTCTAGCGTTTTCCTGGTATGTCTCTTCCAACTAACCAATCACCTGGTCGAAAGTAGAATGAGTAGGCCCTCTTGGCTGTCTGGATCTGAATAGAATCATAGACCTGTTTTATATGTACAGTTAGAGAGCCTCTTCTCAGATTTTGGACATAACTATGAACTTTCGCATGTGAACTGTAGTGTTTGTGGATAGTAAAGTCCCAACCTTGGGCTGACCCAATAGTACTTCAAAGGAGATAATTTTGTTTTCACATTTTGGTGTATACCTGACTGAAAAGAGGTCTAGTGTCAACCTCTGTCCCAAGGTTTTTCCTAACTCTTCACTACCTTTTGAATTTTTAGATTTCCAGCGTCCCATTTAATCGTTCTACTCTCCACTGTATTGGGTTTGATAGGGATGTGGAAGGCATTGATTACCCCTAACATCGCATGGCATGTTGGCATTACCTTCTCCAGTGAAATATGGGGTACCATCTGTCACTTTCCAAAGTCCTCAATATCCAAACCTACAGAATATCTCTGTCATTAGTTTCTTGCAAGTAGCTTTTCTGTGGCATTTTTGCATCGGGAAGGCTTCATGGCCACCCTGAGAAGAGATCTACACAAACAAGGAACATAATCATCACGTGCTAACCTTGTACTGTATGAAATACCAAATGCAAACGTTGGGAATGGAAAGAGAGCTTTTTGGGTGAGTTTTTTGGGTACCTGATTACACTACCTGGTTGTGTTTGTATGCATGTGAACATGATTGTGCATACTGGTAACAACAGTTTGTGAATCCTGAAGCAAACCATTGTTTCCGACTAGACCCAACATGGCATTTTTTGGACAGGTGGTTTGGACACTACATGTGCAGCCTGGACCAACTGCCAGGTATAAGGACCTGGGCAAGCATACCCGCATCCCCACCACTGCACATACCTTCACGTGATCCTGAGCACCAGCCTTTGACCAACCATCACTCTCCCCATATTTGCCGGGTCAGAGCTTTCAGGTATACCAAGGTCCTAGGCCGTTGCACTCAGTGGTCATCATGATTCAGTGGGTTGTCGCTGGGGCCTTCTTGTTCTTGTCCCAGATCTTGGGGCAAGCTTGCCTCTCTCCCACCCTGCTTCCTAGCTCTGCCACTTAGCTATTCTGTCTGCCCTCTCTTTGCACGTCCCTCATGTTGTGTCGACTTTGTGTGTGCTTTGACTCTTGACTATGGCAACCTCTTTAGGAAGCAGTAAGAGCCTCCAAATTGGCTGATGAGGTGCCCATTTTAAAGGGAGTGCCTGCTGAATGTAAGGAAATCCCTTGCATTCCATATGGGACCGAGAATCATGGGCAATTCCCAGAAAAGCATACCTGGAATCTGTGTAAATTTCCTGCGTTTTGTCTTTTGACTCTCTAAGGCGCTTCTACGAGTGCGATGATTTTCGCTTGTTGGGCCGAACTCGTGGTCGCAATCGGCCCAGCTTTTACTACCTCAGGATGTGTACCACTGTCGTACCCAGTGTAGAACCGGTCCGCTTCACCGATGCTTCTAGAGACATCTACAGAAAAAAACTCAACAATCATGAATAAGTGAAGGTTACATCAAAAACATGTGAAAAACCTGATGTTTCCTGTGCCAAATAAGGTCTATGCAATCAGTTCGTTGAATTTCTAGAACCTCTTCATCTGATAAGCGCCTGAAGAAATAGTGTTGTCCTCCTGCCCTCCCCCCCCTTAATTGTCATCCCACTACGTCAATGGGCAATAGAGTAAGCTGGATTCAACCATCATGCATCATTTGAGGGATCACATTCGGGGCATGACAGAGGCACATTGAGTCCTGAGTTGTCAAGCCCACAGAGAAGTACTAGACATGGACCCTGTTAAGGATATTATGCAGTGTTCATGAGGGTGTAAATATTGACAGAAATATCCAGCACTACTTTCTGATGCCTTGGCCAACAGCAGAGCAACTGCAGCACTGCTCCGGACACATGATGGTGATCCTAGCGATGATCCATCTTGCCGAGTAAATAGGCCCCCTGGCCTTTTTGCTGACCATGTTTTTTTGGGCTAAAACCCCTGTTTGCATGCCCCCAGTCACTCCATACAGTACAAGTAAGAAACAGCTTACTGTAATCTGGGGTGCCTAAGGCTGTAGCTGAAATGATCGCAACTATCAGTGAATAGAAAGCAATCTAGTGCCTCTGGGGTCATATTGAAATAGGTCAGAGTCAGAAGACATTCATAAATGCTGCATCCAATAATGATTCTGATCACACCCAGGTCCCTTGGCAGTAAGATACTATCCCTAGGAAGTGCCCGAAGTTGTTGAACACCTTTTGGTGGCCCAACTTCTCAATTGCCTTTTCCTCCTTGTCCTCGCTCAAATGCCGGGGCTCCTGCATGATATGCAATGTCCTAAAAACACAACTTTTTCCTGACTAAAAAAGTAACTTGTCCCCGTGAAGCTTTTGCACCCCTAGCTGCCAAGTAAGATTGAGGATGTAATGGTGGACTTACAGCAAAACCTCCTTCGATGGGCGCAAAAGGAGAAGTCATCTATGTAAGTTACAATACAAAAATACCTCACATGTTGGTGACCCAATCCTGCAAAACAATCTGTAATGCCTCTGTGTAACTGGGGGCGAATTTTGCCCCCCATGTGGCAAGACCCCTTTCCATTTGTATTGTGAGCCACGAAATGTGAAAAGCAAAATAGGTACTGCCATTCGTGCGCTAGTGGACAGAAAAAAATATCATTAGTAAGATCAAATGACTGTGAACCATGTAGCAGTGACTGTATTTTGACAAAAATTGTGTGGGGTTGGCCACGATTGGGTTAGTAATTCAGTGACCACATTAACTTCTCTGAGGTCCTGAACATTTCTATAAGTCACTGTCTTCCCTTGTCTTACCATTTTTTTGACCGGGTACAGGGGAGTGTTTGCCACTGACTTAGTAGGTTCAATTGCCCCAGAAGCAAGCAATGCTGTTATGTTTTTGCCTATCGCCTCCTCTTGCAGGCATGCTAGTATTTTGCATAAATGTTCTTCAGGGATTCCAGTTTTTAATACAACAGTGCCATTTGGTTGATAGATGATATGTGCCTGCAGGGCCTGTAATACAGCTGACCCCAACAAAGTAACTCGGTGCTTTGTCACTAACTATTAGTCTTGTCATGCAGGTGTGGGCAGCTAGCTTTAGGGCAATGGCTACGTTATGCATTTTGAACCAAAACCCCTCCCAAACCCATGAGTCTGAAGAGTATCATCTGATATGTCCAGAACAAGTGAACATGTTGCCTGCGAATGACAGTTTTTGGCAATTCCGGGGAGGGGTACTGGGATTATCCCTTGGTTGCCCTGTCATGTTGTGATACCTGAAGGGGAAAGGAATGTACTGAGTTTGCCACATTCCTATGTGCATTTGGTGCCGAAATGAACTCCCTGTTTCTTGTTTGTCCTGTCTGGGGGTCTTGTCCTGTCTCGGGGTCTTGTCCTGTCTCGGGGGGAGTCTGCACTGTCTCCTCAAATGCCCGGGGCGGCCGCAATTCTAACATCTCACGGGCTCCCGCCTGACTGGATTTTGTCGCCAAGTATCATCAGATACATACTGTATGGGGATGGATTTTTGCCTGTTGGTCTAGCTCCACCTCCTTTTGCAACATACACACGCCTAATTTCTTCAAATTGCATATCCTCCAGTCAGTTTAGCGTTTGAAAACCCTCTGTCGGAGCTGTGGGTTTAAACCTGTCATGAAAGCCCCATGGAAAAAACTTTTTCCCCACCTCCCCTGTTTCCTTTCTACATATCCAAAATCCATGTACCTATTGTTTTAAATTTCCCCAGAATTGTCCACTGTGTCTTTTTTGGACCCTGCACTACATCAAGAAGAAATTGTGGATTCCTCCACTTTCTGTCTGCACCAGCGTTCTAGACCCCATAAAAATCTTGCCCCATAGCACTGTATCGGAGTATAAAATCATTTTTGTCTCATAAAAGTTATACGTTGTGCTGCTGCTGCCACCTTTTTTTATTTCACATCCATTACAGCCTGCACTCTGGCTTTCACCAGATTTTTCCTGATCAAGATGGATGTTAGATCCTACCAGTACAGTTGTAGGTATGATACAGACCCGGCCCTCCACCTGTAAAAAGCCATTGGCAAGTCAAAATGGATCAGGGGCATCTTTGAGTAATGCTATCTGATCGTGTTGGTCCAAGGTTTATACTGCGAGTAACTGTAGTTACCATTTGTTCCCGCTGTCCGGAAGTAGAGGGCCCATGGTTGATGTTACCCCACTAAGTGCCTCGTCATCAACAATTTCCCTGTTGCATTTAGAGTGTGGAGATGTTCAGGCACCCCTCTAGTTAGTTTTAGTTCCTCTTGTTTTAGAACTGGAGGATGCATAGTAGTCAAATGGATCAAATATTCTACTCTGTGTGTAAGATGACAGATAATAATCCTGTTAGCCATCTCCTGCCTTGGCCTTGGTCTCCCACAGCTAGCTTGTCTCCCGAAAGTCGGGATTCAGTTGCACACATAATCACATGTCCCATACTTTTCCTACCGAAGCCACCATAGAGGTGAATATGATAGGGGGTGTTCTTTTCTAATTTTCTATTTCTCCTACCTCTGGGCTGGCTCCTGTCTTTTCTTATACCCTGATTCCTTCCTCGTTTCCTCCTTACACCATACACCTTCTCGTATCCATTTCTTTCGCTACCTGTCCACATTCTGGCTTGAACAAAAAATTATGAACTCAGCGCCAGCCACCACTTGTCACTAGGGCAGAATGCCATAGTGAGGCTCAGTGGTCGTCTACACATCCCCAGACTTTTCACAACTTACCAGAAACCCTTTACAGCCGCAATTTCCACTCTCTGACTAACTATATCACGTGCACCAGCTTCCATGCTTAAGTGACTGCCTCACCACCCTCTTGTCGGTAGTGATGCCCAGCCTTTTTAATTTTAAGATAGACACAGACAAAACAAAACAGGAACAAAGCAACAAAAATTGAGGTAGATAGTAAGTAAGGGGTATTGAGAGAAAACTTGGTAAGAGGGAGGGGACTGGGAACGTGGTAGCCCTTTACTAAGTGTCTATACTTTTTATCACACCCTAGTTGGAGTCCTTTATTGCAAACAGGATTTTATTTAATAAAACCACATACAAACAACACAACATTTACAACATTTAGCAGAAAATCACTCAAGGACCCTCATCGTGTAAAACATGTAACATAATTTTATACCCGTGTCTCAGAGAGACAGGTGTGGAAGTGAAATAGCAGCGGAATACAAAGGTCGTTCACCCGCTCCGGAGACAGCGACCATTAAGACTCTGCAGTATTACAAACAATTAGAATTAATTACGGAAGTGAAAGAAAAACATACAAACAAATAAACAAACCAAACACTTTTCTTCATTTTTTTTAAACCAATAACAAAGCCTGATATCCCCCATTTCCTCTATCTCCTAACTTTTTACTCTTACTGGTTATGAGGCTTCCCTATGTACCTTTTCCTTTTTTCCTCACCCAAACTCCAAAAAAATACTCGTTAAAGCGTTGTCGAAACTCATAAATCCTGATCTACTCTTACGGGACCCATACAATGCTAATATATATATTTGAATATATATTTAAATGCTCGACACTGAAAAACAGCAGTTTTAGGTGTGCAGCGAGACCCAAAAATGATTTCGGCCTTGGACAAGGCCATTATACTATCCAGAGTCACGTCACTAAATCCCTCCATGGTCTTTGGGTTATAAAATGTTACTTACATAAAACCTCAACTGGTGTACACAAATATGTTAAAATACCAACCAAAGGGTGGAAATCCCCAAAACCAGCAACGCAAAAAGAAACCAAACCTTCTCTACACCCTCTATTTGCATTAGCATATTAGCAGCATGAGTTTTTACATATATGACAAACATACATGAAAACAAATACTCCAATCCAATATACCACGATAAAAGTATCACAATGATATTCCCTACCGGTTCATGACCAAAATGACTGAGAAGAAACAGCAAGACTTTGTCTAAAACATACCCCAGAAGTCCTGCATACAGAAGTGTAGAAATGGGAGACACAGAGAAGATGTAAGTTAATAATCATAAATGATATCTAACCTTGTACAAACACCGGTGTTTTTGCTGTGTTCCATGATCACCGTCAGCAGTAATCGCCGGGGCTCACGAGAAAAATATAGGCAGCCTTACTAAAGTTTCTTTCCAGCCCCACGTTGGGCGCCATTTGATAAGGATCTCTGAGGGGGACCCGTCATGAATATAGATGGTTGCAATCTTAGATGGTTGATCCGAATCGTGTACACAAATAGCACAGAAGACAACGGTTCTCTTTGATCAATGCATAATTTATTAGTCAAGAAAAAAAAACATCCATTATTGTATACATCCGTTTACAGAGGCGGTCTTTTGATTTACATAAGTATGAACATCAGATTTAGAACCCTCACTTGATTTAAGGTACAAAGTTATTTCCCCGGAAGCGTTAGGCCCTTATTTGAAATTACTAGAGAACAACATTATCTTATCCTTTTAATGAAACTGACTAACAGTTATTAGTTTATTGAAGAATCTTTTATAAGTCATGAATTATTCTATTATTTACTCTGTTTTGTGACACCAAAGTTCCTTAGTAATCTATATTAATTGCAGATCACAAAGGTACAGGTCATATGACTTATATTTGTGATGAAGCACTTTTGAAATTAACCTTTGACCTTAGCTCTTGGACATATTGATAACATTTAAATTCTCTCCTTAACAGAACCGGGTTAGTAGACCTGGAGAGGTGGCGATCATAGGAGGAAGATGCCTTGCAAGGTAGGCCTGATGGATCTTTTACACACTTGGACAACCAGATTCCCCTTGCAGTTAAAATAGACTGGTAATGATCTTATTAGCACTAAAAATTATCCATCATGTGACCAAAGCATTGCTCCAAAACACATTTTATCTATGTTTTTTAAAGCTATGCAAGTTTATGTTTTATTTGTTTACGTCAATTCCTCTCATACATAAGAATCACTATGACCCATTATCCAGGTATTTAAATTGAATTGTATATGTGTTTTGCTATGCCATGAATAGTTCTGCTGCACCGAAATGCTTCGGTCTTGATGTGACTCATGATTCTAAATGTGGATCTTTTATCGCCTTTCATAAATAAATTTTTGAACCATTTTTTCACCTCTTGATAAAAGTTCTCCGCTGACTGTTTTTGATTTGTTTTGTGTTGTTGCCAAAGCTTGTTAGTGGCTCATTTGAGTCAAATTACAGGTGTGTACTTTATCATATACAGATATCTTCATAACTCCTAGGACCCACCTGTTTTGGCCTTCCTCTGACCCCGCCCTATATTTGAAATCTGCAAGTGACCATTTATGATGAGAATAACTTTTTGACACTTTTACCTATCCATGTGATTCAGAGATTGTTTTCTCGTGACACCATTGTCTTTTAAGTTAGATAAGAAATTTTTTTATCCATGACAATTCCTATGTTTGTTTTTGAAAAATATCAAAATTTCATGAAAATATTGGAAAAAATTTGCTATTTTGAAAGTTGCAAAATTTTCTGCTGCAAGACATATAATTATTCACCACAAAATAGTTTATAAATACTTCTACATATGTCCACTATATTGTGCATCATTGTTTAAATATATCTTTTTTTTTTTTTACGACATACAAGCATTAGAAATTTAGTAGTAATTTCTCACAATTTCAGAAAAATTGAATATACATTTTTTAGGGACCCCTCCAGTACTGACGTGGCGTTGAGGGGCCTGCATGTTAATACCCCATAAATATGCCATCTGAAGAAACTAGACCCCCTTAACTGTAATACAAATAATTTAGGAATTTGATAACCCATTAATATGTCACAAAATAAAGCAAAGTGGAGGTGAAATTCAAAATTTCACTTATTTTTACAGATTTTCATAAATACCATATAAAAAAAATTTCACTGAATACGGTAATGTGACTAGGTATCTGCAACATAATATATCGATCCCAGGTCCTGCCGTTTTTAGAGATATCCCAAATTGGCCCTAGTGCATTAATTGGCTCAACCATAAGTCCCAAATAGAGAGCACCTACTATACACTGGGGTCCTCATTTTCAATAACGAATTTTATTTAGGCGCATATCAGGTTAGGGGACACCCTAAGGTGCTAAACCTTAATAAAACACCACCCAAAATAGACCACAAATTGGAAACTACAAAAACACCCTTAAGGAATATATCCAGGGGTGCATTGAGTAAATAGACCCCACAGTGATTCACAAATTTTTTTTTGCATAAGGCTGTGAAAAGTAAAAAAAATTTTTTTTTCCAATAATCTGCAATTTTAGCTTAAAATGTTTCACATATACAAGGAATCCTGGAAAAAAGAACCCCAAAACTTTGTTTAATCAATTTCTTCCAAGTTTGGCAATACCCTACATGTGTGTAAACTGCTGTGTTGGCGCATGGCAGGGCGTAAAAGGGAGGGAGAGCAATTTTGCTTTGAACGCAGAATTTGGTGGTGGGCCAATGTCGCATTTGCAAAGGCCCCTAAAGTAGCAGAACAGACGGAAACATTACCAGAAAAATCCGCCCCGATTATGGAA
>JAODAL010026217.1:0-57167 GCA_025379985.1 Phyllomedusa bahiana
CCCTGTCTTTTAATATTTCCCATGGAGTTTTATTTGAAATGTAAAAACTTTGTTGGCAAATCTGTCACACTCTGGTGATGTTTTTATGCGTTGTATGTTAATGCTTTTGAAAAATAAAAAAATTTTCTTGAGAAAAACAGGGAAAGAGAGAAGCCCTCATGTGCATTACAAGCTACAGGACCCCCAAGACAGCAAGAGGGCCTCCAAATACAGTGTTTGCTATAGACCTTCATGACCGTGAGAGACAGCAGATTACCCCTTCAAGAGACACAGCAAGAACACCCCTAAATACAACGTCTGCCACAGACCCTCATGATGGTGACAGTTTAAGGACTCTCATAATAGTAAGAGTTAGATGACCCCCAAATACAGTGTCCCTATAACAGGTAAAGGGAGAGAACCTTCTATGTACAGTGTAAGCCACTGGACCCTAATGACAGCTACAACCACAGAACCCCCAAAATACAGTCCCTGCCACAGACCCTCATCACAGTGACAGCCACAGGACCTCAGTAAGAGTCACAACATGAGAACCTCCTATATACAGACCATCATAACATGGACGGCCACAGGACATAGCAGTGTCAGCAAGAGGACCTCCAATTAGTGTGTCCGCCACAGGACCCCTATATAGTGACAGGAAGAGAACACCTTATCTACAGTGCAAGCCGCAGGACTTTTATGACAGTTACAACCAGATGACTCCCACAATAGGGACAGCATGAGGACCCCCAAATACAGTGCAATCCAGGGTATCCTCATGACAATGTCTGCCATAGGAACCACTTCATCAATGTCGGACTTGGATTTTTGTTCCTACCAGTTGAGTTGATTCTTGGAGGCCACCAGTGGAGATGATTCTTGGGGTCCACAAGTGGAGTTGATACTTGGGGCCCACCAGTGGAGTTTGTTCTTGGGGCCCACCAGTGGAGTGTGGTCTTGCGGCCCAACAGTGGAGTTTGTTCTTGGGGCCCACCAGTGGAGTTTGTTCTTGGGGCCCATCAGTGGAATTAATTCTTGGGCCCACCAATGGAGTTGATTCTGGAAGCCCACAAACGGAGTTGATTCTGGGACCCACCAGTAGAGTTGATTCTTGGGGCCCCACCAGTGTAGATGATTCTTGGGGCCCACCAGTGGAGATGATTCTTGGGACCCACCAGTGGAATTGATTCTTGGAGTCCTCCAGTAAATATGATTCTTGGAGCCACCAGTGGAGATTATTCTCGTTGGCCCACCAGTAGAGTTGATTCTTGGGGCCACCAGTAGAGTTGATTCTTGGGTCCACCAGTGGAGTTGATTCTTGGGACCCATTTCACAGCTACTTTACATGACTGCATATCCTGAATATGATTCTGGCGGTCTGCCTCTAGTCTCAGGGACCCACCATTCCCAGAGGCGCACAGAGGGTTTCTCCTGGTCCCCTGTGGGCCATTCCTTGCCTGACCTTCACAATGTAAGCTACAGTACCATATACCAGTTACAGCAGGAGGACAGTGCAAGTCCTAACATATCATTGTATGCATCAATACCTTATCATTTTCAAGATCTCCGCTTGCTGTGTTTTGTAGGAAACATCATTGTTTACTTCCAGGGGATAAAAATTTGTTCTTGTCCTAGACACCTGGGAGCGCGGCTCGTTATGGGTCCATCACATAACCGGACAGATGTTTATCCTTCGAGAGTAAATAATGAGGGTTGTTTTTACTGCAGAGATGCTAAAACCCCCGAGGAACCATTCAGAAAATATTGTTAACTCTTCATTATTCAAAAATCAGCCCTTATTTCCTAATATATCACCCTCCATACACCCAACCGGTACCCCCTCCTTGTTACTGCTCCGCCTGATAACAGACCGGCTGTCCTCATCCTCTGCGTACTATACCCAGCCTCCACAGCAGATACATAGAGACAAGGATGACCTTGAAACGATCTACAGCGCTGGCAGATGTGAGCAAATATTTAATGAATTTTCTCTTTTTCTTACAGGAGGCAAAGATGACCCCAGAAAAGTCACCGAGAGTTCAGCAGAGGGATTTAACTATTATTTGCCTTTCCAAAGGATACGAATATTTCACTTATTTTCAGGGAATTTAGGGTAAAGCTCCAAAGTAGTTATAATCTTGTACATAGGAGGCAGTATTATAGCAGTTATATTCTTGTACATAGGAGGCAGTATTATAGTAGTTTATATTCTTGTACATAGGAGCAGTATTATAGTAGTTTAAAATTCTTGTACATAGGGACAGTAATTTTAGTAGTTATATTTTGTGCATAGGGAGCAGTATTATATAGTTATATTCTTGTGCATAGGGAGCAGTATTATAGTAGTTATATTCTTATACTAGGAGCAGTATTATAGTAGTATATTCTTGTACATAGGAGCAGTATTACTGTAGTTATATTCTTGTACATGGGAGGCAGTATTATAGTAGTTATATTCTTGTTTATAGGGGCAGTATTATAGTAGTTATATTCTTGTACATAGGGGCAGTATTATAGAAGTTATATTTTGTTAACTAGGGACAGTTATTATATAGTTATATTCTTTTACATAGGGCAGTATTATAGTAGTTATATTCTTGTACATAGGGCAGTATTATAGAAGTTATATTCTTGTACATAGGGGGAGTATTATAGTAGTTATATTCTTGTACATAGAGGCAGTATTATAGTAGTTATATTCTTGTACATAGGGGGCTAGTTTATAGTAGTTATATTCTTGTACATAGGGCAGTATTTTTAAGTAGTTATATTCCAGTACATGGAGCAGTATTATAGTAGTTATATTCTTTTACATAGGGGGCAGTATTATAGTATTATATTCTTGTACATAGGGCAGTATTATAGTTTATATTCCAGTACATAGAGCAGTATTATAGTAGTTATAGTCTTGTACATGGGGCAGTATTATAGTAGTTATATCCTGTACATAGGGGGCAGTATTATAGTATGTTATACTCTTGTACATAGGAGCAGTATAACAGTAGTTATATTATTGTACATAGGAGCATATTATAGTAGTTATATTCTTGTACATAGAAGGCAGTATTAAGTTTGTTATATTCTTGTACATAGGGCAGTATACAGTTGTTATATTCTTGTACATAGGGGCAGTAAATTTTAGTAGTTTTTATTAAATTTTACATTTGGAGCAGTATTATAGTAGTTATATTTTTTGTACATAGAAGGCAGTATTATTTGTAGTTATATTCTTGTACATAGAGGCAGTATTATAGTAGTTATATTCTTGTACATAGGAGGCAGTATTATAGTAGTTATATTCTTGTACTAGAGGCAGTATTATAGTAGTTATATTCTAGTACATGAGGGCAGTATTATAGTAGTTATATTCTTGTACATAGAAGGCAGTATTATAGTAGTTTATATTCTTGTACATAGGAGGCAGTATTATAGTAGTTATATTCTTGTACAAGGGGGCAGTATTATAGTAGTTAAAATTCTAGTACATTTGAGGGCAGTATTATAGTAGTATATTCTTGTACATAGAGGGCAGTATTTAGTAGTTATATTCTTGTACATAGAAGGAGTATTATAGTAGTTATATTCTTGTACATAGGGGCAGTATTTTAGAGTTATATTCTTGTACATAGAAGGCAGTATTAGTGTTATATTATTGTACATAGGGAGCAGTATTTAGTATTTTTATTCCTGTACATTTGGAGCAGTATTATAGTAATATTCTTGTACATAGGAGGCAACTTATAGTAGTTATATTCTTGTACATAGGGTGCAGTATTAGAGTAGTTATATTCTTGTACATAGGAGGCAGTTTTATAGTAGTTATATTCTTGTACATAGGGGCAGTATTATAGTAGTTATATCCTTGTACGTAGGGAGCAGTATTATAGTAGTTATATTCTTGTACATAGGAGGCAGTATTACAGTAGTTATATTATTGTACATAGGAGCAGTATTATAGTAGTTATATTCTTGTACATAGGAGCAGTATTATAGTAGTTATATTCTTGTACATAGGGGGCAGTATTATGGTAGTTATAAGTATCGCTATGTGCTGCTTATAGTAAACATATCTCTGGATCACATGTGCCGGTTCTAGCTATGGTTTTTCATCTCCTCAGAGTAAATTATAATTGTGAATTTTTCATCGTCGAAATGTAAAAACACCAAAGGAAGATTAATTGTTTTTCCAAATGAAGTGTGGAGAATGTCTGGCTCACAGGAGGATGATTCCACTATTAGATGATAATTTTCATATATTAATGTTTAAAACTCTGTAAATTGCTACAACTAATATCACAACGTTTCATATTTTACAAAGAAGCACAAACAGATTGCAAGTGAAGAAAATGCAAATGAGAAGCCAAGGCTGCGTCTGTTTACAAAGATAGGACTCCGAAAATGTGTCCTCCTCAGATTCATTAAAACGGAGGGGAAGGGCGTAAAGAATCAAAACTGTTGCTCTCTGTTGCCCTTAACAACCATCAGGGACCAATGTTTCAAGGTCGATACTTTTATGTCAAGATTGATACATTGTTGTAGGTAACAATGCAGTTTCATTGTGATTCTTAAGATATTTTGCACAGATACGAATATATCTAAATACAAAAAGGCAAAACAAATCTCTACACGCCGTTCTTTCGGTGCTCTCCTCGAGGAGAGATGTTCCCCTTCCTGAGCCACTTGATACAGCCAGCTAGTATCGCTCTGCTCTGCACTGATGAGGGACAAAAATCCCGAAACAGCGTCGTCTGCAGATGAGAGATACTGGCTTGGCTAAAAATCCTTTTTGCTTTCTCAAGACCTAGTAGGTCAAAAGCAAATTGAGGATTTGTTACATCCAACAGAGGGCGCTGTGGGCTTCTCAGCCCCTTTCCCATAATGCCTTGTGATATGCAGGTTCATGAAAGGAATTCTCCATTTTTATAGCCTCCATCCCAACAGCTGTCCATTATCTCAATACAAAAAAAGTATTATTATATTCTTGCTTATTTTACTTTTTTTCATAAGCCCAAGTGTTTTGAACTTTAATTATCTTTTTTCTTTAACCTGTTATTTTAGTTCTTCTATGGTACTTGACCACTAGGGGGCCACAAATACTTGTATACTCTTCTGCAGTACTAATGTATAGCAGAACAGTGTGCAGTTAGAGATCTTCTTTTGTACTGGTCTCTGGCAGGATGCAATAGGGACAGTAACGTGGTGGCCTGGGGAATTTGACTTCTAGGTAGCACAAACACTTGTGAACTGTTCTGCAATGCTAATGTAGAGCAGAACAGTGTGATGTTAGAGCTCTCTTTTTGTACTGGTCTCTGGCAGAGTGTAATAGGGGCACTAAAGTGGCAGCCTGGGGAACTTGCCTTGTACACTGTTCTGCAATACTAATGTATTGCAGAACAGCGTGCAGTTACCACTCTCCTATCACCCCCAACCTCTGGCCTCATGCCAGCTGTAATAGAGGTAGTAAGATTGTGGCCGTCGGGAGAGGGTGGGGGTTTCATTAGGTTCCTAGTTACTATGAATGACAGTATTATTAACTGTGGTATCTAAGTAGTTAAGCAGTTGATATTGTTGCTATAACTGGCACCCAACACTTGACCTGTACAGATCAGGCTCCGCCTGCTCTATACATAATTGCACCCGCACCCTAGGAGGTTGCCAACCCGGCTCTGGTCTATAGTGCAGGACAGATTATTTCAGGAGAGGAGTTCCCTGATCTGGGAAAAATGCTACAAATTAACATTACACAGTAAAAGAAGCAGGTTTCCCAGCAGCACAAAGTATTTCAGGAGATGTATTGATCTGAAGGGATGCCATAGACTGATAGTTACATAGTGAAGAAGCAGGATTCTCAGCAGCAAATATTCATGATTTTCACAGGATAGTGCTGTGCAAAACTGCAAAAGGGGCAATTTTTATGCTGATTTTATGGGTATTTTGAGAGCTTTTCCAGAAGTTATAGGGGTGGGCAGAAAGCCAGGAGGTATGTGTGCAGAGTATTTCAGAAGAGAGGGGGGTCTGGATCTTGTTGGAGGGGACAGACTGAGAGCTACATAGTGGAAGAAGGATGCTCCAGCAGCACAGAGTATTTCAGGAGATCAGTATATTGGTTCTATGGGAGCCTAAAATCTACTGAAGGGCATAAAGGCGCTGGCATTTCATAGGACACTAACAAACAAACAAAAGAAATATAACTTTTATAATACAAATATCTTTATTAAATTTGGCATCTTTTTACTTTAATAAAATGCTAAAATTT
The DNA here is from genome assembly GCA_025379985.1 of Phyllomedusa bahiana. Classification (NCBI taxonomy): domain Eukaryota; kingdom Metazoa; phylum Chordata; class Amphibia; order Anura; family Hylidae; genus Phyllomedusa; species Phyllomedusa bahiana. Next base: position 6,239 of record JAODAL010026217.1, read on the forward strand.
GCATCATCTTGTGGCCTTCATGTTAACAAATCTGCCCACTTTTCCTATTTTTGCCTAGCTGAGTGGAGAAAGTGAAATTTTGGCGCAATAATCTGTGATAATTATTGGAACAATTTCAGGCAAACATTGTTACCAATACATTAATACATCCCCAGAGTAGTAGGCGATCAGTGGATATAATTGGATCTCTAATTTCCTGGTAATGGAGACAGTGTTGAACTGAGGGGCCTGGGTCCATCAGTGGAGCTGATTCTTGAGATCCACCATGGAGTTTGATTTTGGGCCCACCGGTGGAGATGATTCTTTGGGGCCCACCAGTGGAGTTGATTCTTGGGCCCATCAGTGAAGTTGATTCTTGGGAGCCACCATGGAGATGATTTTGGGGCCACCATGGAGCTGATCCTTGGGGCCACCATGGAGCTGATCCTTGGGGCCACCAGTGGATTGATTCTTGGGGCCCACCAGTGGAGATATTCTTGGGGCCCACCAGTGGAGCTGATTCTTGAGATCCACCAGTGGAGTTATTCTTGGCTCCACCAGTGGAAAATGATTCTTGGGCCCACCAGTGGAGATGATTCTTGGGGCCCACCAGTGGAGTTGATTCTTGGGGCCCATCAGTGAAGTTGATTCTTGGGAGCCACCAGTGGAGATGATTCTTGGGGCCACCAGTGGAGTTGATTCTTGGGGCCACCAGTGGAGCTGATTCTTGGGTCCACCAGTGAAGTTATTCTTGGGGCCCACCAGTGGAGATGATTCTTGGGCCCACCAGTGGAGATGATTCTTGGGGCCCACCAGTGGAGATGATTCTTGGGCCCACCAGTGGAGTAGATTCTTGCAGTCCACCAGTGGAGAAGATTCTTGGAGCCACCAGTGGAGTTGATTCTTGGGCCACCAGTGGAGTTGATTCTTGGAGCCACCAATGGAGCTGATTCTTGGGGCCCACCAATGGAGCTGATTCTTGGGGCCCACCAATGGAGCTGATTCTTTGGGCCCACCAGTGGAGATGATTCTTCGGGCCACCAGTGGAGAAGATTTTTGGGACCCATCAGTGGAGTTGATTCTTGGGCCCACCAGTGGAGATGATTCTTGGGCCCACCAGTGGAGATGATTCTTGGGGCCACCAGTGGAGATGATTCTTGGGGCCACCAGTGGAGTTGATTCTTTGGGCCCACCAGTTGAATTGATTCTTGGAGCCCACCAGTTGAGTTGATTTTTGGAGCCCACCAGTTGAGTTGATTTTTGGAGCCCACCAGTTGAGTTGATTCTTAGAGCCCACCAGTGGAGTTGATTCTTGGGGCCACCAGTGGAGTTGATTCTTGGGGCCATCAGTGGAGTTAGTTCTTGGGATCCACCAGGTTAGTTGATTCTTGGGCCCCACCAGTGGAGGTGATTCATAGGGTCCACCAGTGGAAATGATTTTTGGAGCCCACCAATGGAGTTGAATCATAAGGTTCACCAGTGAAGATAATCCTTGGGGCTCACTAGTGGAGTTGATTTTGGGGAGCCACCAGTGAAGTGTATTCTTGGGATCCACCAGAGGAGTTGATTCTGGAGGCCCATCAGTGGTTTTTGGGGCCCACCAATGGAGTTGATTCTTGGGGCCCACCAGTATAGTTGATTCTTGGGGCCCACTAATGGAATTAATTCTTGTGGCCCATCACTGGAGTTTATGTTTGGGGCCCACGATTCTTGGGTCCCACCAGTAAAGTTGATTCTTGGAGCCCACCCTATAGCACTGTATATGACTACACATAATACACATGCCTCTTGCTTCTCTTTCAGGGGCCCAACATGCTCCAGGGACCACTGGGGACTTCCCTTGCTCACCTGTGGGTCAATCTGAGCCTGCATAGAGATTTGCTCCACAAAATGGGACAAGTGCACCCCAGTGAGGTCCTGAATACCGGACACCCGGCAAGCGCGCTGCACCGGGGTCATAAACATCTGCGTCTAGGCTGCAGCTATATAAATAAAGTGGATCCTAGATGAGAGGAATAAACAAGGGGCAGAGTGGGATAAAATAAAAGTGTGTTACAGTAGATTTATCATTTCTTCTATTGTGTGGCTGATTTCTTCTCGAGCGCTGTTGAAGAAAATCCCATAAGTCTTGTGCTTGTCCGACAGACCGAGTGCAAAAATAATTCAAAGAGTCACATAATTCCCAGGGACTCCTTGCCGTCTAGTACATGGCCTCTGGTGTGTAGATCTGCCTACAGTAATACAGAAATAATCATTTCTAGCTACATTAGATGTGGCAAAAACAAATAAGAAGGGAATCATTTCAAAGCGCACATGAAAGATGAGCTGCGCGGCGCTGGGCATCGATAAGTTCAGCGAGATACAATTAAAGCTCCTTTATTCTTTATGGCTGAAGGAATCAGACTGCAGGTCTTTCAAGTCACCCGGAGGACGTGATTGCTGTTTGATGAGCGATGTGTCATTAGCCAAGACTGGCTGGACGTCTATGCAGCGGCCAAATGGCATCGCTAGGGCAACTGCATGGTTGCAGGGTGCACAAATGCATGGTGCAGGGTGGCCACTGGTCCCCCTTGCTCTACAAATCCTGAGTGATGGTGGAATAACATTGAAAAGTAGGGTGGTGTTGACTTGGTTGTATCCTGAGACAATTATCTAGCCATGGCTAACTGATTATCCCTGCAGTGGCCATGCTAGTGGTCCTACCCAAATACCTAGTGCAGGGCAAACACTGGTCCCTGAGAAGAACCATGTTCCCCTCGCTCTTCAAAACCTCTGCAAGGTAGGAGCAACATTGAAACATAGGGAGGATTTTACTTGGTTGCATCCCGAGCCACTTATTACTAGCCATGGCTAATTGGTTTTTTTGCAGTGACCGGATTTGTGAGACTATGCTACAGGGTTAGATGTAGAGTGGGCATCCTGAGCCACTTATCATTAGCTATGGGTGATTGGGTATCCCTGGAGCAGCCACATTGCATAGCTGGTGGGACTGTCCATATACATTGTGGAGGTCCACCTCTGGTCTTAATGAAGAACCACATGCTCTTTGCTCTACACAAATCGAGCGATGATAAAACAACCAACATTGAGATGTAGGGTGGACATCCTAGCTGGACGTCTATGCAGCGGCCAAATGGCATCGCTAGGGCAACTAGCCGAACACATGATGCAGGGTGGACACTGGTCCCTCTTGCTCTACACATCCTGAGTGATGGTGGAAAAACATTGAAAAGTAGGGTGGTGTTGACTTGGTTGTATCCTGAGACATTTATCTAGCCATGGCTAATTGAGTATCCCTGCAGGGGCCATGCTAGTGGTCCTACCCAAATACCTAGTGCAGGGCAAACACTGGTCCCTAAGAAGAACCATGTTCCTCTCGCTCTTCAAAACCTCTGCAAGGTTGGAGCAACATTGAAACATAGGGAGGATTTATCTAGCCATGGCTAATTGAGTATCCCTGCAGTGGCCATGCTAGTGGTCCTACCCAAATACCTAGTGCAGGGCAAACACTGGTCCCTAAGAAGAACCATGTTCCTCTCGCTCTTCAAAACCTCTGCAAGGTTGGAGCAACATTGAAACATAGGGAGGATATTATTACTAGCCATGGCTAATTGGGTTTTCTTGCAGTGGCCGCATTCGTGAGACTATGCTACAGGTTGGATGTAGGGTGGGCATCCTGAGCCACTTATCATTAGCTATGGGTGATTGGGTATCCTTGGAGCAACCACATTGCATAGCTGGTGGGACTGTCCAAACACATTGTGGAGGTCCACCTCTGGTCTTAACGAAGAACCACATGCTCTTTGCTCTACACAACCCTGGGCGATGATGAAACAACATTGAGATGTAGTATGGGGTTAATTTGGTTGTAAATATAAGTATTGCAGGAAATGCCATATATCGATTATAAAACATTCATTTATTGCAGTCGATTGTGGTCCAAAATAAAACCCAATATATCCAGGAAGCCCTTACACAACTTGGGGATCACACTGTATATAAAAAACTAGATTATGATCCCACCAATGAATTTAGGGCCCTTGTCGAACAGGTTCTTAGTGAGGCAGTTAGCCATGAAATTATTACAGAAAAAGAAAAGAGCCTTATGACATGTACACATCCACGTACTCCCATCCTATACTTAGTACCTAAGGTACACAAATCGGTCACTAATCCACCTGGACGCCCGATAGTTTCGGGAGTAGGTTCATTATTGGAGCCATTGGCCATTTATGTGGATTCGTTTCTACAGAAGTTTGTTAAAAAAGATAGTCATTCCCTAACTGATACGGGGCAATTCCTTAAAATCTTGGAAACTATGCCGCATGGCGATGATACTGTATTTTGTACGTTGGACATCAAGTCCCTTTACACTAACATTCCTTATATGGAAGGGACCATAGCAGTTAGGGAAGCTCTTGGAGAGGATCACACACTCACTAATGCTAAAATTAATTTCCTTATGGACCTGCTGGATATAGTGCTCCTTAGGAATTATTTCAAATTCGGTACTGATGTTTACTTGCAGCTACAGGGGACCTCTATGGGGTCTCCTGTGGCTCCGAGTTATGCTAATCTGTTCATGGCCATGTTTGAGAGAAAGTATATTTATACCTGCCCCCAATATAACCAGGTTAAAGCGTGGTATAGGTACGTCGATGACGTCTTTGTACTGTGGTCGGGCTCTGAGGAGTCTTTCCTTGTATTTGTTGAATACCTTAATGGTTTACATCCCCTTATTCAATTTTCTGCTACAGTCAATCGGGAGGTCATCCATTATTTGGATGTGGAGGTTAGAAGAGAGCCTATGGGAGTAAGTACTACATTATACAAAAAGCCCATTGATAGGAACAATATCCTACACCATCAGAGTCAACATGCACCACAGATCTTTTATGGGATCCCAAAGGGGCAATTCATGCGGGCCAGAAGGATCTGCTCTTCTTTAGAATTATATAGTGAACAGGAGAAAGTTCTTATTGAAAAATTCGTTGCCAGAGGGTATAAAAGAGAAAATCTAGAAAAGATCGCTTATGAGGTACAACAAATGAGTAGAGAATCCCTATTAGGAAGATCTATTAAAAAGACAAGATCAGACTGCTTCAAATTTATAAGTACCTATGATGCTCATAGCTTATTGATTAAAAAGACCATCATGAAGCATTGGTATATCCTGTCCCGTGATATAAAATTTGGCAAAATGTTCATACAAAAACCTCAATTTATCTATAAAAAAGGTCGTACTATAGGTAACGTTATTACCTCCTCACAACTCAAAGAAAATAAAGTTCAACGAGGACCTACCCGAGTTGGTACATATCCCTGTCTTGGTTGTACCAATTGTAGTTCTATTATTAAAGGGGCGTATATCTCTCATCCCACTCAAGGTTTTAAAATCACATTAAAAGGTTTTTATACCTGCAACACTAAATCTGTCATCTATCTGTTAAAATGCCCTTGCGGTAAGTGCTACGTAGGGCAAACAATGAGGTGCATAAAAACCAGACTTACTGAACATCGATCCAATATTAGAACAGCTGTGAAAAGAGAGACACGAATGGAGGATCAGTCAAAGAAAAAATATGGGGAGACTACCGTAGCTAAGCATTTTCAAGAACTGGGCCACGGGATAGCAGAGTTACGTTGGTGTGTGCTAGAAGAGGTGAGATGTAGGGAAGGGGAAAATCTAGAGAGGAAACTATTGCAGAGAGAAGCAGCTTGGATCTTTCGTTTAAATACATTAGCCCCTGTCGGCTTAAACGAAGATCTGAATCTCAGAGTATTTTTATAACCACCATACATTATTGTACGGATTGTACTATGCTATATATGTTTCAGTGTTGCTCTGTTTTTAATATGTTGTTCGTTAACCTTAGGTGTACAATGTGTTTAGTATAAAAGGATGTCAGGAGGAAGTGAAGACGTGTTTGAGAAAGGGGAGGAGCCTCCCCGAAACGTCACACGCTCACCTCGGATCCCGCCTGTCTGCACAGGATCAGCTCCACTACGCTAGCTCCATACATTGGAAGGCAGCTGGAGCACCACTTATAGAATCCATGGACTTGGACTTTGTTTGGCTGTGATCCGTCTACTTATTTGCACGCAAGTAGCACTATGTTGCACATAAAAAAGGTTTCATGTTTTTAAAGAAACTGCAATAAATGTATGTTTTATAATCGATATATGGCATTTCCTGCAATACTTATATTTGGAGTCTATTGGAATAGGGAGAAAGGGATACTCCCTGTGCAGGTTATGCAGACACAGCCGTACATAAGGATTTAAATTGCCACACTTGCTATGTTGGAGTTAATTTGGTTGTATCCTGAAACACTTATCTAGCCATTGATAATAGGGTATTCTTGCAGTCAATGGCCCCATTAGTGGGATTATCCAAATGCATGGTACTGAGGTGGACAGGGGTGCATTACACAACCTGAATGACATTTGAACAACTTTAAGACGTAGGGTGGGGATGACATGGTTGCATCCTGAGCCACTTATCACTAGTCATGGCTATTTTGGTCTCCTTCTAGAGTCTCCATTGTGTAGCTGGTGGGACTACCTAAATACATGGTGCAGGGTGGACACTGGTCCCTATGAGGTATCATTTGCCCCTGGTCTTACACAACCTAAGAGTGTTATGTCTACTTTTTGAATGCTTTCCAATGGCCTTTGGTTACAGATAAGACCATATAACAGGAAAACTCGGAACCCTGCTACAATACATCTGCAGGTCTCCCTTAGGCTACGTCTACACAGTGATGTTAAAATGCCATCCAAAATCCGATGGCAATTTAACAATGCGTACCTTGGTTTTTGGCATGGGTTTGCACCAAAATCTGGAGTCGGTTTTTGGATTTCCCACCAGCCCAGTACATGGGCTGCAGGGGATTCTGACAATAATCTGGCAGAAGATAGAACATGTTCTATCTTTCCCCGAATGGCCGGCAGCTTCAGTAGAAAACCCGTGCTGTGTAGACCAAACCCGTGCTGTTTAGACCAAACCCGTGCTGTGTAGACTACTGTCATGGTTTCTAATGCAGAGGTTAGAAACTCTGGGTATTGTGGAAACTGCCCCTTTTAAAAAACATAATTTTGCAATACTCTGTTGGTAGTTGCTTAAGCTCAATAGGTGACATGTATGAACATCATAGCTCTGTTCTATAGATATGTGAACAGTTGTACACCAAAACTTGGCACATTCTGCACCAGACATGACACTTTTGAAGGCACCAAAAATGTTGAAGGTGTTGCAGTAATGTTCTTTGCATTACTCTGTTGGGAGTTGATTATGCTCGATGTGTCTATGTTTCACACAATGGTTGTGATGGGAATTACAGCTTGTTGGAAATGTTGCAATAATGTATTTTGCAATACTCTGTCAGCAGTTGCTTATTCTGGATGTGCCTACATGTTTAACACAGTAATTGTGATGGGAATTACAGCCTCTTAAGGGTGTTGCAATAATGTTGTTTGCAATACTTTGTCGGGAGTTGCTTATGCTCAATGTCTCTATATGTTTAACACTGTAACTGTGATGGGAATTACAGCGTACGAAGGGTGTTGCAACAATGTATTTTGCAATACTCTGTTGGGAGTTGCTTATGCTCGATGTATCCATATATTTCACACAGTAATTGTTATGGTAAATACAGCCTCCTAAGGCTGTTGCAATAATGTATTTTGCAATACTCTGTCAGGAATTGCTTTTGCTTGATGTGTCTATATGTTTTATACGGTGATTGTGATGAGAATTACAGCCTGTTGAAGGTGTTGCAGTAATGTTATTTGCAGTAGTCTGTCAGGAGTTGCTTATGCTCGATGTGTCTATATGTTTCACACAGTAATTTTGTACGGAATTACAGCCTCCTAAGGGTGTTGCAATAATGTATTTTGCAATATTCTGCCGGGGGTTGCTTATGCTCAATGTCTCTATGATAACCCCAGAGGTTGTCATAGGAATAACAACCTGTGCAAGGTGTTGCAATAATGTATATTCCAATACTCTGTCGGGAGCTGCTTTTACTCGATGTGTCTATATGTTAACCCCAGAGGTTGTGATGGGAATAACTACCTGTGGAAGGTATTGCAATAATGTATTTTGCAACACTCTGTACGGAGCTGCTTTTGCTCAATTTGTCTATATGTTTCATACAGTGCTTGTGATGAGAATTACAGCCTGTTGAAGGTGTTGCAGTAATGTTCTTTGCATTACTCTGTCAGGAGTTGCTTATGCTCAGTGTCTCTATGGTAACCTCAGAGGTTGTCATGGGAATAACAACCTGTTAAAGGTGTTGCAATAATGTATTTTGCAATACTCTGTCGGGAGTTGCTTATGCTCGATGTGCCTATATGTTTCACACCATAATTGTGATGGGAATTATATCCTACGGTGGGTGTTGCAATAATGTAATTTGAAATACACTGTAGGGAGTAGATTATGCTCAATGTGACTATATGTTAACCCCAGAGGTTGTGATGGGAATAACAACCTGTGGAAGATGTTGCAATAATGTATTTTGCAATACTCGGGTGTGTCTGTATGTTTCATACGGTGATTGTGATGAGAATTAAAGCTGTTGAAGGTGTTGCAGTAATGATCTTTGCATTACTCTGTCGGGAGTTGCTTGTGCTTGATATGTCTATATGATAACCCCAGAGGTTGTCATGGGAATAACAACCTGTGAAAGGTGTTGCTATAATATTTTTTGCAATACTCTGTCGGGAGTTGCTTATGCTCAATGTGTCTATATGTGTCACACAGTAATTTTGATGGGAATTACAGCCTCCTAAGGGTGTTGTAATAATGTATTTTGCAATACTCTGTCGGGAGTTGCTTATGCTCAATGTGCCTATATGTTAACCCTTGTGGTTGTGATGGGAATTACAGCCTTTCAGAGCTGTTTCAGTTGAATCTGTATTGTAAGAAAACAGAGACCTTAGTTTAATTTGCGGGTGGACACATCTATATTCCTCTCATTACATATTCTGCTGGGGAGTTTTCTACACCTTGGGTTATAGTTAGCAATGTCTCGAGTCCCTATAATTCTTCTCCGAACGTCACTTGTAGCAGCTCATCACAGAGACAGATGGCGCCCCCGTTGCTTTCACATGAAGGATTTGCCCCTCCGCACTCCTTCATTGCTGAGAAGATGACAAAGACGCCTCTAATAATTTAAAATGAAAGGTTAGTAGGTTCCCGGAATGGCATCTGTTCTGTCATCCAGCAGCGAGATTTCCCATTAGAGATAATGTGATTTGCGCAGCCTCCCATTCCACAGGCTTCCTTTACATGAACATAAAAATCACAAGTAAAAACAAAGACAAAAGTGTCTAATCAAGACCCTTACACAATTATCACCACAGGGGGATTGGCGCCGACTCGCTATTCTCCGTCACAAAATGACTTCCTTCTTCCAGCGCAGCTACATCTGACAAATCCCATTTATTTTATCTGCGTAAGGAGGACCACGGGCCATAATTTTAGGAAATGTACGGGTGTTTTTATTCTCCAGGAGAGAGGTAAATTTGTAGCCGTGTCAATAATCCAGACAAATGAGATGAGAGCAATAAAAATTTCTGCCTTTGCTTAAAACAGAACAGGAGAGGTTCCGCGGCGCCTGCAAAGAGGGGAAATGTTCCTGGAGTACTTTTCAGATTTCTATGGTTATTGAGATAATGCATTGCACTGCTGTACACCCGTTATCTAGTGCAAACACGGCTATGACACTTCCGACTGCTTTGCATAGGCGTTAGGAAAATGGACAGTGATCTGGACAGTATAGCGGTATTATTTATACATCTCGTGATTGCTACTTATGGTAGAGACACCTCAGTGATCTGGACAGTATAGCTGTATTATTTATACATCTTGTTATTGATACTTCTGGTAGAGAACCATCAGTGATCTGGACAGTATAGCGGTATTATTTATACATCTCTTTTTTGCTACTTATGGTAGAGAACCATCAGTGATCTGGACAGTATAGCGGTATTATTTATACATATTCTGATTGCTACTTATGGTAGAGAACCATCAGTGATCTGGACAGTATAGCGGTATTATTTATACATATCATGATTGCTACTTATGGTAGAGAACCATCAGTGATCTGGACAGTATAGCGGTATTATTATATACATCTTGTGATTGCTACTTATGGTAGAGAACCATCAGGGATCTGGGACAGTATAGCGGTATTATTTATACATCTTTTGATTGCTACTTATGGTAGAGAACCATCAGTGATCTGGACAGTATAGCGGTATTATTTATACATCTCATGATTGCTACTTATGGTAGAGAACCATCAGTGATCTGGACAGTATAGCGGTATTATTTATACATCTTGTGATTGCTACTTATGGTAGAGAACCATCAGTGATCTGGACAGTATAGCGGTATTATTTATACATCTTGTGATTGCTACTTATGGTAGAGAACAATCAGTGATCTGTACAGGATAGCGGTATCATTTACACAACTCATGATTGCTACTTATGCGGTTGTTTATGTTTCTAGTTATTAAATGGTGGAGAGCTGTCAGTGTTTTGGACCGTATAGCGGTATTATTTATACATCTTGTGATTGCTACATATGCTGTTGTTACTGTTTCTAGTCATTAAGTAGCGGGGAAACTGACAGTGATCTGGACAGTATGGCGGTATTAGTTATACATCTCATAATTGCAACTTATGGCATAGAACCATCAGTGATCTGGACAGTATCGCGGTATTATTTATACATCTTGTGATTGCTACTTATGGTAGAGAACCATCAGTTATCTTGACAGTATAGCGGTATTATTTATTATCATCTATGATTGCTACTTATGGTAGAGAGACCATCATGATCTGGACAGTATAGCGGTATTATTTATACATCTCATGATTGCTACTTATGGTAGAGAACCATCAGTGATCTGGACAGTATAGCGGTATTATTTATACATCTTGTGATTGCTACATATGCTTTTGTTACTGTTTCTAGTCATTAAGTAGCGGGGAAATGGACAGTGATCTGGACAGTATAGCGGTATTATTTATACATCTCGTGATTGCTACTTATGCAGTTGTTTAGGTTTCTAGTTATTAAGTGGTGGGGAGCTGTCAGTCATCTGGACTGTATAGCGGTATTATTTATACATCTCGTGATTACTACATATGTTGTTGTTACTGTTTCTAGTCATTAAGTAGAGGGGAAACTGACAGTGATCTGAACAGTATAGCGGTATTATTAATACATCTCATAATTGCAACTTATGGTAGAGAACCATCAGTGATCTGGACAGTATGGCGGTATTATTTATACATCTTGTGATTGCTACATATGCTGTTTTTACTGTTTCTAGTCATTAAGTAGCGGGGAAACCGACAGTGATCTGGACAGTATAGTGGTATTATTTACACAACTCATGATTGCTACTTATGCGGTTGTTTATGTTTCTAGTTATTAAGTGGTGGAGAGCTGTCAGTGTTCTGGACCGTATAGCGGTATTATATATACACATCTCATGATTGCTACTTATGGTAGAGAACTATCAGTGATGTCGACAGTATAGCGTTATTATTTATACATCTCGTAATTGCTGCTGATATTGTTGTTTCTTTTTATTGTCATTACGTGGTGGAGAACGGACAGTGATCTGGATAGCATAAATGTATTATTTATACATCTTGTGATTGCTACTTATGCGGTTGTTTATGTTTCTAGCTTTTAAGTGATGGAGAGCTGTCAGTGATCTGGACTGTATAGCGGTATTATTTATACATCTCATGATAGCTACTTATGCTGTTGCAGCTTTTGATCGTCATTATGTGGTGGAGAACGGACAGTGATCTGGATAGCATAGCGGTATTATTTATACATCTTGTGATTTCTACGAATGCGGTTGTTTATGTATCTAGTTATAAAATGGTGGAGAGCTGTCAGTGATCTGAAAAGTATAGTGGCATTATTTATACATCTTATGATTGCTACTTATGCTGTTGTTACTTGTTATTGTCATTAAATGGTGGAGAACGGACAGTGATCTGGACAATATAGCGGTATTATTTATACATCTCATGATTTCTACTTATGCAGTTGTTTATATTTCTAGTTAATAAGTGGTGGAGAGCTGTCAGTGATCTGGACTGTATAGCGGTATTATTTATACATCTTGTTATTGCTACATATGCTGTTGTTTATGTTTCTAGTTATTAAATGATGAGGAGCTGTCAGTGATCTGAAAAGTATAGCGGTATTATTTATACAGCTAATGATTGCTACTTATGCTGTTGTTTCTTTTATATTGTCGTTAAGTGGTGGAGAACAAGCAGTGATCTGGACAATATAGAGGTATTATTTATATAGCTAATGATTGCTACTTATGGTAGAGAGCCATCAGTGATCTGCACAATATAGCGGTATTATTTATACATCTCATGATTGCTACTTATGCTGTTGTTTATGTTTCTAGTTATTACGTGGTGGAGAACCAACAGTGATCTGAACAGTATAGCGGTATTATTTATACCTTTAATTATTGCTACCTATTCTGTTGTTTCTTTTTATTGTCTTTAAGTGGTGGAGAACAGACAGTGATCTGGACAGTATTACCTTATTATTTATACATGTCATGATTCCTACGTATGCTGTTGATACTGTTTAAAGTCATTAAGTGAAAGGGAAACTCACAGTGATCCTAACAGTATAGCGGTATTATTTATACATCTCATGATTGCTACTTATGGTAGAGAGCCATCAGTCACCTGGACAGTATAGCGGTATTATTTATACATCTCATGATTGCTACTTATGGTAGAGAGCCATCAGTCACCTGGACAGTATAGCGGTATTATTTATACATCTCATGATTGCTACTTATGGTAGAGAGCCATCGGTCATCTGGACAATATAGTGGTATTATTTATACATCTCATGATTGCTACTTATGCTGCTGTTCCGTTTCTAGTCATTATGTGGTAGAGAACCATCAGTGAACTGGACAGTATGGCGCTATTATTTATACCTTGATTATTGCAGATTAGGCTGCTGTTTCAGATTCTTGTCATAAGGTGAGATTGCCTACTTAGGTGCCAGAACACTGTACCTTTTTGGTAATTTGCTATGTAGGTTCTTTGACACATGGCGGTATTATTAATACCTTTAATTATTGCAGGACACTGTACCTTTTGTTAATGTACTATATAGGTTCTCTATCATATGGCGGTATTATTAATATCTTTAGTTATTGCAGGACACTGTACCTTTGGATAACAACTAAAAAGTTGGTGGCTTCCTGCTCTCCAGCTCTACTATGTGGGTTCTCTGATATATGGCAGCATTATTTATATCTTTAATTATTGCTACCTATGCTACTATTTTAGTTCCCTGTCATTAAGTGCAAAATATTGTATCTTTTTGTAGAAAATAACAAGTCGGTGGCTTTCTGCTCTCTAGCTCTAGTATGTGGGTTCCCTGATGCATGGTGGTATTATTTATACCTTTAATTACTGCAGTTTATACTGCAGTTTCAGTTTCTTGCCATTAGGTGAGGAGGCCCAGTCAGGTGTCAGAACACCAAATAAACTGTGATAGATGGCGGTATTACTTAAACCTTTATTTACATCTAGATTAATTAGTTCTACTTATGCTGTTGTTGCTGTATCTTGTCACAAGGTGGTGAGGAAGCATTCAGTATTACTATGAGGTTCCAGCTAGGACTTTGACTATGAGGCAGCTAGCGCCGCAGTATAAGCCACCTTGCACCAGTTTTCGGCTTTGTATGTTGTTGTTTCAGTCTCCTGTCATTAGGTGAGGTTTTCATACATAAAGCCCATTGTACTGTTTTCTAAGGAACAACAAGTTTCGAGCTCTCTGCTCTCCAGCTCTGCTATGTCGGTTCTCAGACATATGGCGGTATTATTTATACCTATATTAAATTGTGCTATTTAAGCCGTTTCTGCTTTTTGTCACGAAGTGGTGGGAGCCCATTTGATTTTGATATGGGGCCCTTTATATTTTGACAAGAGAGGAGTTACCTTCACACTGGGATTAGCTGCTTTATAGCAGTGTTTTGCTGCAGTAAACCCCCAATTTTTGCATGTACCCATTTTATGTAAAAAAGGAGTGCTTTTTCCAATTTTGCACCACCAAGTTTAAAGCAGAGCCTCCCATCTCCTAAGAATTTGTATTTTTAGTATAAATTCTAAGAATGAGTTGACACCAATTTTATATTGCGGTACTTAATAAATTTAGTGCAGGTTACGCCGGCAGACTTATGCTTTAGGCTAGCCTAAGACACCGCAGTCTGGGTTAATATCCCGCACAGATAAAGTCCATCATTGACTATGGTTGGAGCTCAATGGCTCTGACAGGGCCCCACCCCGGTTGATTTGCTAAATGCAACTTTTTTAAATAAAGTTTATGTTCACTTTAATTTTTTATTAATGTTGACACAAACTTAGGATTTTTTTGTATTCTTAAAGCAAATCTATAGTCATGCCATACACAATAATGTATTCTATATACCATAGAGGTGGGGCACTTGGAGTGGTAGGAGGAGCCTAGCCCCAAACTGCTTTCCATATGTGCTGAGATAAACTAACTGCACTCAAGTCTATATATTATAAATATGCATAATTCTGCATTACGGTGAGCTCCCCCTAGAGGTGACTGCATGTCACTAGAATTTTATAATTTATCAATATAGTAATCAAGATAGAAAAAAAAATATTCACAATGTAGAAGATTTCTAAAATGTATCAGCACAGAATCCAATGGTGGTCAGAGTGGGGATTTTAAAGCCCTACAGGTCCCTGATTCTACACATTGGTTGGTTTTATGCCATACATGTTATATATTGGTCAAAACAGTAGAACCTGGGTAGGATCCATTGGTATATAAGAAGTGGCCGGATAACAGGATGGGTCCAGCCGTCATCTGTTACATGTGTATACATCGATCATTATTAGTAATAACCAATATATTTCTATTTATTAACATTAGAAGTCATTAGAAGTTTATAACAGGAAAGCACTGACTCTGCATCCTGCGCGCATGCTTTATGTGGCACAACAGCAGGTGCAACACCAAACCCAAAGGTGAAAATATCCATTAAGAAACACTGCATTGATTTACATCTGATTATGAAGGAATGTGGCTAATTATAAGGCAGCAGGAAAATGATGAGAGCCAAGATTTACTGATGATTGATTTATATGGAGGGGCTTAAATAAGAGCTCTTCTCTATGTACATTCATGACATTACACCGCTGATCGTGTACTTATCCTGAGGTACTGCTTGTATAAGGCTGAGTTCACACACTACATTGTTTTACTGTTTGTGCTGCAACTTAAAGGTCAGAGGAAACAAATCCAAAAAATGCATGTCCTAGAGCTGCACTCACTATCCTGCTGATGCAGTCACTGTGTACATACATTACTTATCCTGTACTGATCCTGAGTTACATCCTGTATTATCCTCCAGAGCTGCACTCACTATTCTGCTGGTGCAGTCACTGTGTACATACATTACTTATCCTGTACTGTTACTGAGTTACATCCTGTATTATCCTCCATAGCTGCACTCACTATTCTGCTGGTGCAGTCACTGTGTACATACATTACTTATCCTGTACTGATCCTGAGTTACATCCTGTATTATACTCCAGAGCTGCACTCACTATTCTGCTGGTGCAGTCACTGTACATACATTACTTATCCTGTACTGATCCTGAGTTACATCCTGTATTATACTCCAGAGCTGCACTCACTATTCTGCTGGTGCAGTCACTGTACATACATTACATATCCTGTACTGATCCTGAGTTACATCCTGTATTATACTCCAGAGCTGCGCTCACTATTCTGCTGGTGCAGTCACTGTGTACATACATTACTTATCCTGTACTGATCCTGAGTTACATCCTGTATTATACTCCAGAGCTGCGCTCACTATTCTGCTGGTGCAGTCACTGTGTACATACATTACTTATTCTGTACTGTTCCTGAGTTACATCCTGTATTATCCTCCATAGCTGCATTCACTATTCTGCTGGTGCAGTCACTGTACATACATTACATATCCTGTTCTGATCCTGAGTTACATCCTGTATTATCCTCCAGAGCTGCACTCACTATTCTGCTGGTGCAGTCACTGTGTACATACATTACTTATCCTGTACTGATCCTGAGTTACATCCTGTATTATACTCCAGAGCTGCACTCACTATTCTGCTGGTGCAGTCACTGTACATACATTACATATCCTGTACTGATCCTGAGTTACATCCTGTATTATACTCCAGAGCTGCGCTCACTATTCTGCTGGTGCAGTCACTGTGTACATACATTACTTATCCTGTACTGATCCTGAGTTACATCCTGTATTATACTCCAGAGCTGCGCTCACTATTCTGCTGGTGCAGTCACTGTGTACATACATTACTTATCCTGTACTGTTCCTGAGTTACATCCTGTATTATCCTCCAGAGCTGCACTCACTATTCTGCTGGTGCAGTCACTGTACATACATTACTTATCCTGTTCTGATCCTGAGTTACATCCTGTATTATCCTCCAGAGCTGCACTCACTATTCTGCTGGTGCAGTCACTGTGTACATACATTACTTATCCTGTACTGATCCTGAGTTACATCCTGTATTATACTCCAGTGCTGCACTCACTATTCTGCTGGTGCAGTCACTGTGTACATACATTACTTATCCTGTACTGATCCTGAGTTACTTCCTGTATTATACTCCAGAGCTGCGCTCACTATTCTGCTGGTGCAGTCACTGTGTACATACATTACTTATCCTGTACTGATCCTGAGTTACATCCTGTATTATACTCCAGAGCTGCACTCACTATTCTGCTGGTGCAGTCACTGTGTACATACATTACTTATCCTGTACTGATCCTGAGTTACATCCTGTATTATACTCCAGAGCTGCACTCACTATTCTGCTGGTGCAGTCATTGTACATACATTACTTATCCTGTACTGATCCTGAGTTACATCCTGTATTATCCTCCAGAGCTGCACTCACTATTCTGCTGGTGCAGTCACTGTACATACATTACTTATCCTGTACTGATCCTGAGTTACATCCTGTATTATCCTCCAGAGCTGCACTCACTGAGTTAAAATACACTGTTAAATGGCAAACTTCTTTCTGCTACATCTGTATCGATGACATTCCTCTGAGGGTTTTCTAGGAAGGTATTGATCACAATGTTAATGTAGAGCAGCGGCATCACTCAGGCAGCATTAATGCAGCTTATTCTCCCCTTCATCAATCACTGCGCTCTGTACAGGTATCAGTCCCATCATCAGAATTCTCTCCGCTCGGAAATCTCCAATAATTTGCATGAATTCCGTAAAAACAATTCTTCCAAATATTCGGGTTTTTATGAGCTCAGTTTAGCAAGTTGTGAAGAAATTGTGAATGTATATTTATTCCTCCCGCGCCCCTCTACATTTACGGCAATCAATCTCTTGTGTGTCGCAGAATTGCATACAAATTAAATTACACCATCCGGGCGCTGGGATAGGTGCAGGGGATCCGGCAGGCAGGCGCATCCCGCTGTAGATTTGGTGATTTGAAATGGTGATTTCATGCACAATTACCACCTATTCAATGTTTAATAGACAGGTCGAAAGGAGATGAGAGCAGTGATTCACCTCTGCATAGGAAACCAGGGGCTCAGTGGAAAAATTCTGCATTTGTAAAGGTTAAAGTAAGTGCCCCCTTATTTATGAGAGAAGACGATTTGCAAATCATATCATGTCTAGATTGACTAGGGACTTGCAATTTGGCCGTTAGTTGATGAACTGTGTTTGGGGACATTCTATAAAAATTATATGTAGTCCTTAGATCTCATTAGCAACAGAATAATAGTCTTCCGTGTAGATGTCTCCAGTGTCAATGGATAAACCTCTGTGTTGGTTCCACGAGACTGGTGAAGAGCCAACCATTTTTGTTTCTTTGGTGTTGGTGGATTACTCTATGTGTTGGCTTCTCTAGTGTTCATGGACAGTCTTCTGTGTTGGTTGATCCAGTGTTGATGGAGAGCTCTCCATGTTGGTTCATCCATTGTTGCTGGAGAGCTCGCCATGTTTGTTCATCCATTGTTGCTGGCTCCATGTTGGTTCATCCAGTGCTGATAGAAAATTCTCCATGTTGGTTCATCCAGTGCTGATAGAAAATTCTCCATGTTGGTTCATCCAGTGCTGATAGAAAATTCTCCATGTTGGTTCATCCAATGTTGATTGGGAGCTCTCCATGTTGGTTCATCTATTGTTGATGGAGAACTCTCCATGTTGGTTCATTCATTGTTGATGGAGAGCTCTCCATGTTGGTTCATCCATTGTTGATGGAGAGCTCTCCATGTTGGTTCATCCATTGTTGATGGAGAGCTCTCCATGTTGGTTCATCCATTGTTGATGGGGAGCTCTCCATGTTGGTTCATCCATTGTTGATGGAGAGCTCTCCATGTTGGTTCATTCATTGTTGATGCAGATCTCTCCATGTTGGTTCATCCATTGTTGATGGAGAGCTCTCCATGTTAATTCATCCACTGTTGATGGAGAACTCTCCATGTTGATTCATCCACTGTTGATGGAGAGCTCTCCATGTTGGTTCATCCGTTGTTGATGGAGAGCTCTCCATGTTGGTTGATCCATTGTTGATGGAGAACTCTCCATGTTGGTTCAATTATTATTAATGGAGAACTCTCCATGTTGGTTCATTTATTGTTGATGGGGAGCTCTCCATATTGGTTTATCCATTGTTGATGGAGAGCTCTCCATGCTGGTTTATCCACTGTTCATGGAGAGCTCTCCATGTCGGTTCATCCATTGTTGATGAAGAGCTCTCCATCTTGGTTCATCCACTGTTGATGGAGAGCTCTCCATGTTAGTTAATCCATTGTTGATGGAGAGAGCTCCATGTTGGTTCATTCATTGTTGATGGAGAGCTCTCCATGTTGGTTCATCCATTGTTGATGGAGAGCTCTCCATGTTGGTTCATCCATTGTTGATGGAGATCTCTCCATGTTGGTTCATCCATTGTTGATGGAGATCTCTCCATGTTAATTCATCCACTGTTGATGGAGAACTCTCCATGTTGTTCATCATGTTGATGGAGAGCTCTCCATGTTGGTTCATCCGTTGTTGATGGAGAGCTCTCCAGGTTGGGTTATCCATTGTTGATGGAGACCTCTCCATGTTGGGTCATGTATTATTGATGGCGAACTCTCCATGTTGGTTCATTTATTGTTGATGGGGAGCGCTCCATATTGGTTTATCCATTGTGGATGGAGAGCTCTCCATGCTGGTTGATCCACTGGTCATGGAGAGCTCTCCATGTCGGTTCATCCATTGTTGATGAAGAGCTCTCCATCTTGGTTCATCCACTGTTGATGGAGAGCTCTCCATGTTAGTTAATCCATTGTTGATGGAGAGCGCTCCATGTTGGTTCATTCATTGTTGATGGAGAGCTCTCCATGTTGGTTCATTCATTGTTGATGGAGAGCGCTCCACGTTGGTTCATGTATTGTTAAGGGAGAGCTCTCCATGTTGGTTCATCTATTGTTGTTACAGAGCTCTCCATGTTGGTTCATCCATTGTTCATGGAGAGCTCTCCATGTTGGTTTATCTATTGTTGATGGAGAGATCTCCATGTTGGTTCATTCATTTTTGATAGAGAGCTCTCCATGTTGGTTCCTCCAGTGTTGATGGATAGCCATCTGTGTCAGTTGATCCAATGTTGTTGGAGAGCTCTCCACGTTTGTTTCTCCAGTATTGATGGAGAGCTCTTCATGTTGGTTCTTTCATTGTTGACAGAGCTCCCCATCTTGGTTCATCCATTGTTGACAAAGAGCTCTGCATGTTAGTTCATCCACTGTTGCTGGAGAGCTCTCCATGTTAGTTTCTCCATTATTGATGGAAAGACCTCTGTGTTGGTTCATCCAATGTTGATGGAGAGCTCTCCATTTTTTGCCCATGTTGATGGATATTCCTCTTTGTTGGTTCCTCTTCTCTCATTGGATTATACTCAATGTTGGTTCCCCAAGACTAATGAAATTTCCACCATGTTGGTTCCTCTAGTGTTGATGAATAGTCATCTGTGTTGCTTCATACAGTGCTAATGGATATCCCCACTTGTTAGTTCATCCAGTGTTAATGTAAAGCTCTTCATGTTGATTTTTTTAGTGTTGATTGATAGAGTTCTGTGTCGGTTTCTCTTGTCTCAATGGATAGCCTTCTGTATGAATTCCTCTAGTGTCATTGGATATCCCTCTGTGTTGGTCTTCCTAGTGTCAATAGAGAGGCCTCTGTGTTGGCTCCTCTAGTGTCTATGAATAGCCCTTTGTGCTATATCATCCAATGTTGATGGACAGCCCTTCATGTTTGTTTATCCAGTGCTTATTGAGAGCTCTCCCTGTTGTTTTCGCTAGAGTCTATAGATTGTCCTCTGTGTTGATTCCTCTTGTGTCATTGGATAGTCCTCCATGTTATTTTATTCAATGGCTAGCCCTCTGTGTTGGCGGCTTCTTCACTATCAATGGATAGCCATCATCCTGGTTTGCCCAGTATATATGGATAGTCCTCTGTGGGGTTTTGGGGTTTCTCAGATGTCAATGGATAGATAGCCTTCCAGTGTTGATAGACGGTCCTCTGTATTACACACTATAATGCTTTGCATGGCTTTGGAAAAGTATGAGCTTATTGCTTATCAGTTGAATACTGTACATTTTTACCCAACGTTTTTCAGTGAAATCTATGGCTGCTTTAGAGAGTTGTAATTTACATACATCCCAAATTTTTAACTCAGTTCCCATAATAGAGATCACAAGGATCAATGATCTAAGTGATGCTTTGCAGTGAAATACCAGACCCTCTGGAAACATGGCTCCAGTAGGACGATGTGTCACAGATGAAATCTCCATAACTCATTCAGTGTCGTAGCTATAGGGCCCCAATCGTGTTTCCTGTGAAAGGTAATATTGGCATTAGACCCTTTGATAGTCCTATGCTTCATGGGATGTGCAATTCTCACCAACTGACATGATGAAGCTTGTAAAGTCAACAGGCACTTGATGAGATGGAGGTTGATTGATTTTTAACCTTGTATGCTTCCATATAAAACACTGGGTTTTCATTGGAATTCCATTCCATAGAGTTCAAGGTTGAAGGGGTGTTCCCACCAAAGACTTTGATGTTATATAGATAGGCTATGTCATTAAAGTCTGATCCATGGGAGCCTGAATTCCCATAGAACAGAATGGAGAGTTGTGCACAAGCGTGACCACCTCTTCATTGGGAGCCAACACATTGGGTTGATAAGTGCCGGTCACAGAGGTGGAGGCAGCTATCAGACTGATGCCATATCCCACTGAAATTCCATCAAAGTGGGAGCACCCCTTCAACCAGGTTGTCCAATATTAGATAAACATGGCTGCTTTCTTCCACAAATCAGCAGCGCTCCATGGACTTTGGAATTTCAACTGGGTTCCATCAAAGTCAATTGGTGCTGCCAGAACACCAGCAACCTGTGGACAGATGTGGCGCTGTTTACCAAAAAAAGCATCCATTTTCTTCTAACCCTGGACAACCCAAAGGAATGAAGGCACTCACAGTGATGAGGAAACCTAAAAAACTGAGCTTGCTTCCACCACCTGGTTTCCACCACCATGTTTTTCCATCTAGTTTGTCAGCTATTATACTTACTATCAATAAGGTATTTTTAATCAACCTGAAGTCCAGCACCAGCTATTACCATCCAAGTGGTAAGCAGATGACCCCTGCTTTAGCCAATTCTCCCTTCATCAAAGACTCTGTAGAACAGGGGCGTCAAACTAATTTTTACTGAAGTGCACATCAGCATTATGGTTGCCATTGGAGGATGGCTAGGGTGCTTCAGTAGGACTGTCTGAGCTGGGTAACTGAATTTGAGTTACTAACCAGAGCAGTGTGAAGGTGCCCACCAGAATCCAAGATGGCGCCCGCTCCCTAGAGGTTGCCATCTCTCCCCAGAGGATGCAGTCTTGACTTGTACAACTGGTCCTTTTGTATCCGGATCTGGTTCACTCCTGCTTGTTGTGTCTAAGCTCTCGAGGGCCCCATAAAATGAAGCGGAGGGTCGGATGTGGCCCGTGGGCCTTGAGCTCGACACGCGCTGTAGAAGCTGGATGAGATTCCTCCTTGATGCGTATTTCCTTGCCAGTAAAAAAAAGCCCTATAATCCGTTCCCATAGGCTACGGAGTATAATTGAGCACAGAAGGATTGACATCAATTGCACATTAGTGACATCTTCACTAGGGCAAATTAAACTGTTTTACTGGGTTCAGCAGCAAACGTGTACTGGGACCATTATAGACCAGTCACTTTTACGAGGGCGTTAATGGAGCTTCAGAGTGAAGAAGATGACAGATTGCTGAAACCTAACTTAATCAAATTCTTCACATAAATGTCACATCTGCCGCATTTCATCCGGCTCTGCTCTGTTACGAGCGTACACGGACCTGCATAGGGTTTTACAACATGAGATGACTTGAGGGTTAACTACAGACTATCCTGGATGAGTCCTGGTCAACGTGAAGGTTAACTACAGAATATCTTGGATGAGTCCTGGTCAACGTGAAGGTTAACTACAGACTATCTTGGATGAGTCCTGGTCAACGTGAGGGTTAACTACAGACTATCCTGGATGAGTCCTGGTCAACGTGAAGGTTAACTACAGACTATCTTGGATGAGTCCTTGTCAACGTGAGGGTTAACTATAGACTATCCTGATGAGTCCTGGTCAACGTGAGGGTTAACTACAGACTATCTTGTATGAGTCCTGGTCAACGTGAAGGTTAACTACAGACTATCTTGGATGAGTCCTGGTCAACGTGAAGGTTAACTACAGACTATCTTGGATGAGTCCTGGTCAACGTGAAGGTTAACTACAGACTATCTTAGATGAGTCCTGGTCAACGTGAAGGTTAACTACAGACTATCTTAGATGAGTCCTGGTCAACGTGAAGGTTAACTACAGACTATCTTAGATGAGTCCTGGTCAACGTGAAGGTTAACTACAGACCATCCTGGATGAGTCCTGGTCAACGTGAAGGTTAACTACAGACTATCTTGGATGAGTCCTTGTCAACGTGAGGGTTAACTATAGACTATCCTGAATGAGTCCATGTCAACTTAAGGGTTAACTACAGACTATCCTGGATGAGTCCTGGTCAAAGTTATGGTTAACTACAGACTATCTTTGATGAGTCCTGGTCAACGTGAAGGTTAACTACAGACTATCTTTGATGAGTCCTGGTCAACGTGAGGGTTAACTACAGACTATCTTGGATGAGTCCTGGTCAACCTTGAAGGTTACTACAGACTATCTTGGATGAGTCCTTGCAACGTGAGGTTAACTATAGACTATCGAATGCAGTCGTGTCAACTAAGGGTTAACTACAGACTATCTGGATGAGTCCTGGTCATCGTGAGAGTTAACTTACGTCTACTTAGATTGAGTCTGGATCAACGTGAAGGTTAACTACAGACTATCTTAGATGAGTCCTGGTCAACGTGAGGGTTAACTACAGACTATCCTGGATGAGTCCTGGTCAACGTGAAGGTTAACTACAGACTATCTTGGATGAGTCCTGGTCAATGTAAGGGTTAACTACAGACTATCCTGGATGAGTCCTGGTCAGCGTGAAAGTTAACTACAGACCATCTTGGATGAGTCCTGGTCAACGTGAGGGTTAACTACAGACTATCTTAGATGAGTCCTGGTCAACGTGAGGGTTAACTACAGACTATCCTGGATGAGTTCTGTTCAACATGAAGGTTAACTACAGACTATACTGGATGAGTCCTGGTCAACGTGAAGGTTAACTACAGACTATCTTGGATGAGTACTGGTCAACATGAGGGTTAACTACAGACTATACTGGATGAGTCCTGGTCAACGTGAAGGTTAACTACAGACTATCCTGAATGAGTACTGGTCAACGTGAAGGTTAACTACAGAATATCCTGGATGAGTCCTGGTCAACGTGAGGGTTAACTACAGACTATCCTGAGCAATTCCTGGTCAAAACACTTTGTCTATTATCCAGAAGGTACATTGGGGCAGGGGGTCTTACCTTCATACCATCAGCTAATACAAGAGACTTCAGTATCTCAGGATTAATCCCAGTATAGGTGACACAGACGAGTATTGGATACCCCATGTCAGCCATGAGTGCCGGCGTAAGGTCATGCCAAGGGACGGAGTCTAAGGAGCCCCTTGATCTTCACCCTTTAACCCCTTTTAGATGGGATCTAGACTTGGCTTTAAAGGGGTCCCAAGCAGCTTTTAATCCTCAGCCTGTGGGTGGTTCTATAGCAGTGGTTAGCTTACTGAGCTTCTCTGTAACTAGCTGAGACATTACAAAGACGCAGGAGATGTAATCTACAAAGCTACAAGTGCTCTGAGGAATGAAAACAATTGCTTACTGTAAACAAAAGCTAATCTTGTTAGAGATAATGATTCTTCTCCGAAGTGAGCTCCATCCATGGTGACATCACTCCCTGCTTTATATAATCAGGAAGGAAGATTATGAATATAACCAGAGGAACATGTGTGTACTCAGAGCAGATAACATCTATTTTATATCATGACCAAGTCAAAATCACAAGACTTATGTATTTGGAAAAAGTCTTCAATTAGCTGTCCCTACATGTTAAAAGCTAATCTGGTGTGTATTACACACTATAGTGCTATGAATGGCTTTGAAAAAGGATGAGCTTATTGCTCACCAGTCAAATACTGTACATTTTAATGGAATGTTTTTCAGTGAAATCTATGGCTGCTTTAGAGAGTTGGAATTTACATACATCCCAAATTTTGAACTGAGTTCCCACAATAGAGATCACAAGGATCAATGATCTAAGCGATGCTTTGCAGTGAAATACCAGACCCTCTGGTAACATGGGTCCCGTAGGGCGATGTGTCACAGATGAAATCTGCATATCTCAGTCAGCATTCTCCTAAAGTGTCTTAGTGTCATATCTCGTGACCAAGGTAAAATTAAAAGACTAATGTATTTGGAAAAAGTCTTCAATTACCTGTCCCTACATGTTGAAAGCTAATCTTTGCAGTGAGAAAACCCCTTTAAGGACCTCAAAGGTTGCCGTCCGCAAGATGTTCACTTGTGGTGATGGCTGGTGTATGGCGTTATACAGAAGGGTCAGACAAGAGACATAGTTGGGTCAAAAGCAGAAGGTCGGGGCAGGTGGGGTACAATCATAAACAGGTCACAAGCAGAAGGTCGGGGCAGGTGGGGAACAACCATAAACAGGTCACAAGCAGAAGGTCGGGGCAGGTGGGGAACAACCATAAACAGGTCACAAGCAGAAGGTCGGGGCAG
Organism: Phyllomedusa bahiana; assembly: GCA_025379985.1. NCBI lineage: Eukaryota > Metazoa > Chordata > Amphibia > Anura > Hylidae > Phyllomedusa > Phyllomedusa bahiana. The sequence goes on from JAODAL010026217.1 coordinate 31,621, forward strand.
GTGGGGAACAATCATAAACAGGTCACAAGCAGAAGGTCGGGGCAGGTGGGGTACAATCATAAACAGGTCACAAGCAGAAGGTCAGAGCAGGTGGGGAACAATCATAAACGGAACACAAGCAGAAGGTCGGGGCAGGTGGGGTACAATCATAAACAGGTCACAAGCAGAAGGTCTGGGCAGGTGGGGTACAACCATAAACAGGTCACAAGCAGAAGGTCGGAGCAGGTGGGGAACTAAAATAAACAGGTCACAAGCAGAAGGTCGGGGCAGGTGGGGAACAACCATAAACAGGTCACAAGCAGAAGGTCGGGGCAGGTGGGGAACAATCATAAACAGGTCACAAGCAGAAGGTCTGGGCAGGTGGGGTACAATCATAAACAGGTCACAAGCAGAAGGTCGGGGCAGGTGGGGTACAATCATAAACAGGTCACAAGCAGAAGGTCGGGGCAGGTGGGGAACAATCATAAACAGGTCACAAGCAGAAGGTCTGGGCAGGTGGGGTACAATCATAAACAGGTCACAAGCAGAAGGTCGGGGCAGGTGGGGTACAATCATAAACAGGTCACAAGCAGAAGGTCGGGGCAGGTGGGGTACAATCATAAACAGGTCACAAGCAGAGGGTCTGGGCAGGTGGGGTACAATCGTAAACAGGTCATAAGCAGAAGGTCTGGGCAGGTGGAGTACAATCATAAACAGGTCATAAGCAGAAGGTCTGGGCAGGTGGAGTACAATCATAAACAGGTCATAAGCAGAAGGTCTGGGCAGGTGGGGTACAATCATAAACAGGTCACAAGCAGAAGGTCGGGGCAGGTGGGGTACAATCGTAAACAGGTCATAAGCAGAAGGTCTGGGCAGGTGGAGTACAATCATAAACAGGTCACAAGCAGAGGGTCTGGGCAGGTGGGGTACAATCATAAACAGGTCACAAGCAGAGGGTCTGGGCAGGTGGAGTACAATCATAAACATTACACAAGCAGAAGGTCGGGGCAGGTGGGGTACAATCATAAACAGGTCACAAGCAGAGGGTCTGGGCAGGTGGGGTACAATCATAAACAGGTCATAAGCAGAAGGTCTGGGCAGGTCTCATACAGGATTAAATGGGTCACGAGCAGGAGGTCTGGACAGGCAGTGCACATTCAGAAGAGGGTCACAAGCAGAGTGCCACTATGTTGGCCTATGCCTAGGGCAAGGTGTAATAGAAGCAGAAACATGGCAGCCACAAAGGACTTCCTTAGCCTCTGACTGCCAAGACAACCGCTCGACACTGTGCAATCTTATTGCTAGGGGAACCGATTGGACAACAAAACAGAGCTCAGCACAGTTTCTTAACCCCTTAGCAGGTTTACCCTGACATCTAAAGGGTTAGAAGGCCAAGATCAGAGTTATTTACAATCCTGGAGGCTATTGCAGGGTCCCGGGTGCAACAAACAGCCATTACCTGCCGCCTATAGGCTCAGTGAGTGCACCCACTCCATACCCCCATACCAACTCCATGCCATACATACAGGCAAACATACAGCCAGCATGGAGTTAATGCCCCCCCCACTGTGTATTATACCCTTAGGCTCTTTGTAGGTTGCCATATGGTGCCATTAGCATTGCTTCTACACTAGAACACACAAAGCTTTGGAGCATAGCACATTTTGTTGCTTTCCCTTGGATTACACATGGATCCATAAGAAATAATAAAAACGTTTGCATGACTCAGAGTATAAGCCTGGGGGCACATGAAGGAACAGTATGGGCCTATAGATTCAGATGGCGGCTCTATTGCGGCTCCGCATTACTTGGATTTGCAGTTAGGCCAGGTCCATGTCATTTTTCTGAATAGAGAAGACCTGTGGGAAGTTACACGGTGTCTGATGCCTCATCAAGTCCCATCAACCTTGTGACTCCACGTTTGGATTTTCTCACTGTTCGCTGCAGACAATGACCCCTCGTTCGTGGCCTCAGCTACTTTGTGCCCTGTTGAACCTGGGTCAAATACTCCTCACAGTTGGAGCTTTCGTCACCTTCTACTTCTTTCTTTGCAACTGTTAAAGGGGTTTTATCGATTCATCATTTGGCAGCCGTTTATACTGGTTGCTAAGCAGAGCTTATGAAATGGAGGGTGTGTTTCTCCTCCCAGGAGGGAGTATCTTCTCTCTCTGCAGAAACGCCCCAAAGTGTGCACTTGAGGATTCATTCTGTGTGAGCTGGGGGAAGGGAGAGGTTATCAGCTGTCATTGGAATCTTTGGAAGTGAAAAGCTAAGTGTAACTCCATAGTGTATATCTACATTTCTCGCTTGCTCTACATACGTAATTAGAATGGGCATTTGACATTCAGGACTCTGGGAAAGATGGGTGATTTTTTTTTCTCTCTCACACCTAGTGATATATCCTGCAGATTATTACACCTCTGACTTCTACAGATCTGCAGAACAAAACTATATGCTTTATCTGTTTGTGTTTACATGGGACTGCACAAGATCTCTCTTCTCTGCTACAGGACCTCTGATCGCTGTCAGTGAACAGCGCAAACCCCGCACGCATACGTCGCACCTACCAGTGATTGCTGTCAATGAAAAGGAAGCACACACTCCAGCACCATCCGCATGCAACCCCAATCGCACCTACCTAGTGGAATTGTGATCAATGTAAAAAGAGCAAACCCCGCACGCATACGTCGAAACTACCACTGATATCGCTCTCTCATTTGGTTAGGGTTCCTAAGGGAGGTACTAATTCTTATTGAAGAGTCCCAGTTGGTATATAAAGAATGACAGGCAATGCTTCATGGGAGAAGAATATGCAAATGAGCTCTTCTCCTTGCCCTTGAGGTCCAACACCCAATATGGCTACCTATTACAAAATACTAAAAATGCAATTGGACGTGCTACCTTAGAGCTGACCATGATGGAGAACCTGGGCATCACCCAAGGCTTTGCAGTTGGCACAGTTCACTCCCCACTCTAGAAAAACTGGGTCCTTGAAATTATTTTTGCCAAACCAAGAAATCTCAGTACAGGGATTACTTTTTATGTTAAAGATCTTGAAAAAACAAGTCACTTTGCAATATGTTTCCATTAACAGTGTCCTACCTATTCCTAGATATCCCCTCTTGTATGGGCTGCATGAGCTCCACAGGTCGCTATAGCTACAGACCTGTTCAGTCTCTCATGATAGGCTGCCAGCGCTGGTTGCTTTAGCTGCAGACCTGTTCAGTCTCTCCTGATAGGCTGCCAGCACTGGTTTCTATAGCTACAGACCTGTTTGATCTATCCTGATAGGCTGCCAGCACTGGTCGCTATAGCTACAGACCTATTCAATCTCTCCTGATAGGCTGCCAGCACTGGTCACTATAGCTACAGACCTGGCTTCTACTGCATCCCAGTGGAAGCCAGTAAACACTCCCCTGAATTGAAAGTGAAACCAAGAAAAGAGGACTGAGGTGAGATGAATCAATGTAGTGAGACAACCCCTTTAAAGAAGTTGCAGCACCTTAGACATTGATAGCACATCAGTGGGTTCTACCATCAATGTCTGATAGCTTCTCGCACTTATCTCAAGACCTCTCTATGTTGAACATAAAGGTGGTCGGGACTCTCTCATTGATTTCAATGGGAGTTCTGAGTTCAGACCTGCCCCTATCAGACACCGACGGCCTCTCCAATCAATATGGTGGGAACACCCCTTTAACGAACGTGCACTCCACACACATAAATCATACAGTAATGAGGCCTCTGGGTGTTCTCTACTTTGTACTAACATATTGGCTGCTGGATATGAGGACAAAGAGTTAAATCAATAATCCCGTATCACAAGGTTTTCTGACGTCCCCCCCTTTAATCACAGCAGAGCGGGGCCCACCCTGGACCGAATACTACCATCGAACAGGCAATACGTTGACATTTCAGATGTGTAGTTATTGAACGATGGAAGCAACGTTGAGGAATACATTAGAAAGTCTCAAGGGTATTGCAAAAACTTCATTGAAAGTCACACGCGCTTGGCCCGAGGGAAGAGGAGGTATAGAGAGTGCGATAGAGGAACTCAATCTCCTCCAGCGCTCGCCGAGGGTTCTCCGAGAATCTCTGATGAAAGGTATTATTATAACTTTCATCTCTGAAGATATTGGCCTTGGAGTCTGCGCCTCACGAGCCGGAGAACAAAGTGCCACCAACATAGGTTGTTACATTGTTGTTCGGGATCTGAATGGAGAAGCTCTTGACGTATCCACCCATTGTCAATTAAGATACATTGTAACCATAACACAATGGCTTTGTTGTTTGGAGGTTTCAGGTTGAGGTTTGGAGGACAACCTATTACTCTTCTCTGGTTTCTCATCCCTTTGATGGAAAATGTATCACAAGGCATTATGGGAAAGGAGCTGGGAAGCTCACTGCGCCATCTATTGGTTGTAACAAATCCTCAGGATTTGTTACAACCAATAGAGGGCGCAGTGAGCTTCCCAGCTCCTTTCCCATAATGCCTTGTGATATGCAGATGCTGAGTAGTGGGCTAAAAGGCATTATGGGAAAGGAGCTAGAGAGCTCACTGCGCCCTCTATAGGTTGTAACAAATCCTCAATTTGTTACAACCTATAGAGGGCGCAGTGAGCTTTCCAGCTCCTTTCCCATAATGCCTTGTGATATGCAGATGCTTAGTAGTGGGCTAAAAGGCAAAATAGAAAATGGAAAATGTATCACAAGGCATTATGGGAAAGAAGCTGGGAAGCTCACTGCACCCTCTATTGGTTGTAACAAATCCTCAGGATTTGTTACAACCAATAGAGGGCGCAGTGAGCTTCCCAGCTCCTTTCCCATAATGCCTTGTGATATGCAGATGCTTAGTAGTGGGCTAAAAGGCAATCAAAACATTACACACCTTAACTGGTGCTCTCCATAAGGAGATATGTTCCCCTTCTCTCAGCCACTCATTGCCTCCCACCCAGTCAAGCCAGTATCGCTCTGCCCTACACTGAGGGGTAAAACCCTGAAACGGTCGTATGTAGATGAGTGATATTGGCTTGTCTAATATTCCCTTTTGTTTCTCAAAGATTCAGTGTATCAGAAGTAAATTGAGGATTTGTTACAACCTATAGAGGGCGCAGTGAGCTTCCCAGCTCCTTTCCCATAATGCCTTGTGATATGCAGATGCTTAGTAGTGGGCTAAAAGGCAAAATAGAAAATGGAAAATGTATCACAAGGCATTATGGGAAAGAAACTGGGAAGCTCACTGCGCCCTTATTGGTTGTAACAAATCCTGAGGATTTGTTACAACCAATAGAGGGTGCAGTGAGCTTCCTAGCTCCTTTCCCATAATGCCTTGTGATATGCAGATGCTTAGTAGTGGGCTAAAAGGCTAAATAGAAAAATGGAAAATGTATCACAAGGCATTATGGGAAAGGAGCTGGGAAGCTCACTGCGCCCTCTATTGGTTGTAACAAATCCTCAGGATTTGTTACAACCAATAGAGGGCGCAGTGAGCTTCCCAGCTCCTTTCCCATAATGCCTTGTGATATGCAGATGCTTAGTAGTGGGCTAAACGGCAATCAAAACACTACACACCTTAACTGGTGCTCTCCATAAGGAGAGATGTTCCCCTTCTCTCAGCCACTCATTGCCTCCCACCAGTCAAGCCAGTATCGCTCTGCTCTACACTAATGAGGGGCAAAACCCTGAAACGGTCGTATGTAGATGAGCGATATTGGCTTGACTAATATTCCTTTTTGCTTCTCAAAGATTCAGTGAATCAGAAGTAAACTGAGGATTTGTTACAACCTATGGAGGGCGCAGTGAGCTTCCCAGCTCCTTTCCCATAATGCCTTGTGATATGCAGATGCTTAGTAGTGGGCTAAACGACAATCAAAACACTACACACCTTAACTGGTGCTCTCCATAAGGAGAGATGTTCCCCTTCTCTCAGCCACTCATGGAAAATGTAGGAAGTCGAAGTCTTGGATGATGTCATGTGGGAAGGTGAAGCATCCGAGCCACCATTGCTAGGACTATTCTGGTATGTGTCTTAGCCTATGTTACTATATCACTATGTAGGTTGGTTACTTGCTGCAGTTGAAGCATAATTTTATGACCACTTCCTACTTTCCGCGTGGTGCGCTGGCTTGGTGGGAATATAATGTGTGTGATAGGCCGTCTGCACACATATCCATTGTTGATGTAACGGGGGTGATTTATCAGAGTTGGGATGATTAATGGGTTTCGGGCGTAGGGTGGAGGTATTTCTGATGCTGCACAGTTTGTGAGGTATTGGCGGCTGCTGTGGTGAAAGTATCGTGAGTGGACAAATAAGAGTATTGCAAACTATGTCACGCGCCATTGATATGAATGTCGGCAACAACAATGTGCGAGGGCAGAGGACATGATATAGACGTGCGCTAAACACAACAAAGAACCCAGAGCAGACGGATGTCACTGCACCTCTGCTAACCCTGCTGTGTATGGGGCCCCGGAGCAGACGGATGTCACTGCACCTCTGCTAACCCTACTGTGTATGGGGCCCGGAGCAGACGGATGTCACTGCACCTCTGCTAACCGTACTGTGTATGGGGCCCCGGAGCAGACGGATGTCACTGCACCTCTGCTAACCCTACTGTGTATGGGCCCCGGAGCAGACGGATGTCACTGCACCTCTGCTAACCCTACTGTGTATGGGGCCCTGGAGCAGACGGAGGTCATTGCACTTCTGCGAACCCTACTGTGTATGGGGCCCTGGAGCAGACGGATGTCACTGCACCTCTGCTAACCCTACTGTGTATGGAGCCCCGGAGCAGAGGGATGTCACTCCACCTCTGCTAACCCTACTGTGTAGGGGCCCCGGAGCAGACAGATGTTACTGCACCTCTTCTAACCCTACTGTGTATGGAGCCCGGAGCAGACAGATGTCACTGCACCTCTGCTAAACCTACTGTGTATTGGGGGCCGGTGCAGACGGTTGTCACTGCACCTCTGCTTAACCTACTGTGTATGGGGCCCCGGAGCAGACGGATGTCTATGCACCTCTGCTAACCCTACTGTGTTTGGGACCCCGGAGCAGATGGATGTCACTGCTCCTCTGCTAACCCTACTGTGTATGGGACCCTGGAGCAGACAGATATCACTGCACCTCTGCTAACCCTACTGTGTATGGGGCCCCGGAGCAGACGGATGTCACTGCACCTTTACTCACCCTACTTTGTATGGAGCCCCAGAGCAGACGAATGTCACTGCACCTCTGCTAACCCTACTGTGTATGGGCCCAGAGCAGAGGATGTCACTGCACCTCTGCTAACCCTACTGTGTAGGGGGCCCTGGAGCAGACGGATGTCACTGCACCTCTGCTAACCCTACTGGGTAGGGGCCCTGGAGCAGACGGATGTCACTGCACCTCTGCTAACCCTACTGTGTATGGAGCCCCGGAGCAGACGGATGTCACTGCACCTCTGCTAACCCTACTGTTGACCGCGCCCTGGAGCAGACGGATGTCACTGCACCTCTGCTAACCCTACTGTGTATGGGGCCCCGGAGCAGACGGATGTCACTGCACCTCTGCTAACCCTACTGTGTAGGAGCCCCGGAGCAGACAGATGCCACTGCACCTCTTCTAACCCTACTGTGTATGGGGCCCCGGAGCAGACAGATGTCACTGCACCTCTGCTAACCCTACTGTGTATGGGGCCCCGGAGCAGACTGATGTCACTGCACCTCTGCCAATCCTACTATGTACTAGAAATGTCCGACGTTGGTTGGAAGAGCAGGACCAAGACTTCCAAGTAGCACCTTGGCCGCTAATTCTCCAGAGCCCAAATGAGCATGTGTGGGGCCCCTGGATGGTGGTGTTTGCTCTATGGCTCCTCCAGCAGGTGTGGGGCCCCTGGATGGTGGTGTTGGCTCTATGGCCCCTCCGGCAGCTGTAGGATGCAGGCGACTCCAGATACCTGTGACAACTTCCAGGACCTTATTGAGTCACTCCCCGCCCGTCGAGCTGCTGTCCGGACTGCACATGGCGGTAACTCTGGATAATAGCTACTGGTCATAATAATGTGACTTCACTTTTATTTGAGACATAATAAAGAGAAGAAAAAAGCAATCCAGACAATTTGAATGGATCTCCAGATCCAGCAGAGGTAGGGGAGACTAATGCTTTGTGATGATATTGCTCGGTCACTATTGCAACCCTTTTAAGTGTAGTGCATCCTAGCAGTTGAGCACTTATATAATCTGTACATTAGGAGTCCATCAGAGAGAGAACATGAATGCATTTATAACTAACACATATCCTACATATTGCAGCATGTGTGCAGATGGCGGAGGTCCTTGTTCAGCCTAGAGCGCATGCTTTATCTCTCTAACCGTCAGTAATTGGGAGGCGTGGATGGACGTCTAATAGACAGTAGGAAGCTGCTCTATAGAGCTCCTGTGCAATGCTACAGGTTACACATGGTCCACCCACTCCTGGTATGTTCTATCACTCAGGGCGACCTTTTCTGTGGTTTAATGTTACTAATAAAGCAGATTTTACTTGGTGAATTCTATGATTACTGGCAATGTTGCATTTCCAATTCAGGGCAAATTAAATTTTTACCCAAATTTCAGTAATGAGATTTCAGTGGACCAGAATCAAATTTTAGCAAAAATACATCAAAAACTTATCCCTATCCCCAAATTCAAACCTGACCCTAAGGAAAATCTGGAAAACATCTGTGGAACATTTAGAGAACCAAAGGTTAGGTGTGGACTTGGGGTTAGACTAACCCTAACCCTATGGATGTCCACATGTTCTACGAATGTCCACCCGAGCCCCAACTCCAAACCTAACCCTAAGGAACATCTGGAAAATAATTGTGGAACATGTTGAGAACTCAAAGGCTAGGATTAAAGTTAGGGTTGGAATTAGGGTTAGACTAACCTTTCACCTAACCCCATACCCTATGTTTTGCCAGATGTTCCACAAATATCAATCCTAGCTCTACCTCCCAACCTTACCCGAAGTAACATCTTGAAAATATTTGTGAAGCATCTGGAGAACCCAAGATTAGGGTAAAAGTTAGGGTTAGAATTGTGGTTAGACTAACCCTAACCCTGGGGATGACCACATGTTCCACAAATGTCCACCCTAGCCCCCTACTCCAAACCTAACCCTAAGGAACATCTGGGCAACACCTGTAAAACATCTGGAGAACCCAAGCGTTAGGCTTGGAATTAGGGTTACAGTTAGAACGACACTTAACCTAACCCCTGGGGATTCCCAGATGTTTCACAAATGTCAATTCTAGCTCCACCTCCAAACCTAAGAAACATCTGGGCAACAGTTGTGAAGCATCTGGAGAACCCAATGTTTAGGGTTAAGGTTGGAATTGGGGTTAGACCACATGTTCCACAAATGTCCACCCTAGTCCCTACTCCAAACCTAACCCTAAGGAACATCAGGGCAACATCTGTGAAACATCTGAATAACCCAATGGTTAGGGTTGAAGTTGGAATTAGGGTTAGACTAACCCTAACTCTGGAGACGACCACATGTTCCACAAATGTCCACCCTAGCCCCTACTCCAAACCTAACCCTAAGGAACATCAGGGCAACATCTATGAAACATCAGAATAACCCAAGGGTTAGGGTTAGAGTTGGAATTGGGGTTAGACTAACCCTAACTCTGGAGACGACCACATGTTCCACAAATGTCCACTCTAGCCCCTACTCCAAACCTAACCCTAAGGAACATCTGGGCAACATTTGTGAAACATCTGAATAACCCAAGGGTTAGGGTTAGAGTTGGAATTGGGGTTAGACTAACCCTAACTCTGGAGACGACCACATGTTCCACAAATGTCCACCCTAGCCCCTACGGCAAACCTAACCCTAAGGAACATCTGTAAAACGTCTGGAGAACCCAAGGGTTAGGTTAAGGTTGGAATTGGGGTTAGACTAGCCCTAACCCTGGGTATGACCACATGTTCAACAAATGTCCACCCTAGCTCCTACTCCAAACCTAACCCTAAGGAACATCTGGAGAACCTAAGGGTCAAGGTTACGGTTAGGGTTGGAATTAGGGTTACCGTTAGACTAACCCCGGGGATCCCCAGATGTTTCTCAAAGATTGTCAAGATATGTGATGGTGTTCGTATGAAATCTGGAGACGGTTAGCTGCTGCAGGTGCTTACTAGAGGCCACAAAACACATTCAGAATGCAGGAATGGAATTTGGGTTGAGGAACATCTCAAACCTGAATTTTTTCACAAATTCAGCCCGACTGCTCTCAAATCGAACAGAGAACTATTCCAGCAACACTATCCATGGCACAACTTCCAGCGGCCTATGCCCTATGTAGCCAATGATGCTTAGACGGTGAGTGACCGTTCTTGGAGTGAGTCAACGTTCTTGATCTTTTCCATTAAGTTTCCTCCAAGTATAAGAATTCTAGAAAACAGCCGGGCAGGATGGGAAATGCACATTTTTCAAATCAAGGATTTTTTTTTTCTCCTTTAACATAAAGTGTGAATGAACCTCCGTAATCTTTTATCTACTGAAAATCCATTAGTGTAATTAGCATGTCGGCCCACATAGGCCGCTCCATTGAAGTATAATTAGCAAAACTTATAATGATGTGATAATTCCACTTTTAAAACAATTACGTGCGGCGTTGTCGCTTTCCATTTGCTCGGAATATCCATTTACTGGAAATATCTGATTCTGGACTGAATTATTATTTCATATGTATGGAGGCTTTTCTATGAATAAATAACCTTACTCATGTTCTAAGGACATTTCCAGAGACCCCACCCAAACTGTACAGGATTAAAATTTTAAAAAAACATGACCGCTATTTTTTTTCCATACAGCGCCTCACCTGAAAATAGGTTGTATGTGGTATTGCAACTGAGCCCATCCACTTCAATAGACAGATGTGGAGTTCTGGAAGAAAGCAGCCATGATATATTTTAAATTCTGGACAATTGTCACGGGGGTCGCGGGCGCCGCTGCTCCCCAGGATCGCCCCCCTGTCCCCTTGCCCGCAGCGGGTCCGGCGCGGCTGCCCGCGACCATTCCTCTGCGGTCCGGGCTCCTGCGCCGGTTCACTTACCCGTCCACGCTCCTGTGAACGCTGCTCCTGCCCGTCCCGGCCGCCGCACGCGTGCCCGCTGCTTAAGGTGCGCGCGACAGCTTCTCTGGATTTAAAGGGCCAGCGTCCCGATAATTGGTCTATTGTTGGGCGCTGGTTCTATTTAAGGAATTCTCCCCCAGCACTTCCTGCCAGTCCGTTGGTGTGTTTTCCGTGAGATTAGAGAGTGTTGGAGTTCTGTATTGATTACCCGTGTACCAGTCCGCTTGCTTACGTTTCCTGACCTTGCCTGTTTGCCGCCTGCCCTGAACGTCTGCCCGTCTCTGACCACGAACCTCTGCCGCCTGCCCTGACCTTCTGCCTGTCCCCGACTACGTCTCTGGATATCGACTTTGTACCACGCTGTACCCCGGCCGCCATCGCAAGCAAGTCACGTCAGGGGTAGCGACCTGGTAGCTTCACGCCGCAGCAAGTCCATCCCGCTTTGCGGCGGGCTCTGGTGAAAACCGGGGGCTACTTAGACTCCGTTCCCTGGCGTGGCTTAACTATCATCGCTTGCAGGGGTCCGGCGAATCCACCTCCGCATTACAACAATCCCTTTAAGCCGATCTTCATTATCTGCACAAGATCTTCCCCATGGCGTCTTCGCTGTGCACCAATCACTCCGTTGTTGGATACATGTGTCTGTTACTTCTATATCCTTCATTCTAATGATTTCTTAGGAAATTAATGGTGTTGGATCACTTAAAGGGGTTTTGCCTCCAAGGCATTTCATTCCTGGTTTGTCCTGCTTCAACTTTAGGCGTGTTCAAAAGGGTTGTTGTGCGTATCATGTGACCCAGCAGGCTTAAAGGGGTTCTGCCACGATCTCATTGCATAGCTCCTGCATCCAGCTCTTCAGCTCTGTGTGCTCAGAAGGGGGCGTGTGTGATTTGTTTGAATTGCAGATCATGTGACCCAGCAGGATGACATCACCAGGCCTTTCCTCTCTGTAGTCAAAGAAAGGTCTGTTTATTTACAGAGGTACAAGTAGCTTCACTGTAGCCTAGAGGTAATGCTTTTTACCTCCCGACACAAGGGTCCTAGGTTCAAATCCCTGCAGGAACCAAACCCATTATTTTTTTTTTCTTTATCAATACACATAGCTCATTGAGGTTCCTTTTTTAATTTATTTGCACTGTTTCACTAATTAATTAAGGGAAGGCACACCGGAGTGACGGGAACAAGTAGAATGAGTACAGCACCCGGGTTTGAACACTCAGGAGCTGTCTGAGAGAGAGGTTATGTCTTGGCATGTGCGACCAGGACTGAGAAGCTCGCAGCCCTGGTCGTATCCCTGGAGACGAGCTGTAAACAATGGCTCACTAAAAGGGCAGCTAAAGCAAAAACGGTGCAGAATTTTTAATAATGATGAATGGTGAAAATGTTTTTTATTTAATTTGCAAGCTTCCCACGTCAATTTTACTTCGTGGCAAAACCCCTTTAACATCACCATGCCATTCCCCACAGTGTGTTCACTGAAATCAAACAAGGGTCTGTTTATGTAAAGAATTGTGAGTAGCTACAATCTAGCTGAGTGGTTAGCACTTCTGCTTTTCAGCATAAAGATCCTAGGTTCAAATCCCTGAAGGAACCAAACATATGGATATTTTTTTTGTCTAAATGCACGTACCTGACTGAGGTTTCTTTTTTCTCTTTATTTATTTGCTCTGTTTGACTTATTACTAAGGAGTACAGGAAGGGGAGTAGAATGACAGCACCTGAGGTTGAGTGAGTGTATGTGATTACTAAGGAGTAAAATGGTGAAGTGTCTATGCTAGATCTTTGGATTTGTATTGCTGAATCCAAGAAACCTCTTTTCTATGGATGTAAGCACCTGGGGTTTAACACTCACTCAGCAGTGAGTATGTGTGATTACTAAGAAGTACAGAGGATGGGAGTAGAATGACAGCATCTGGGGTTGAACACTTGCTCAGCAGTGAGTGTGTGTGATAACTAAGGAGAACAGAGGACGGGAGTAGAATGACAGCATCTGGCGTTGACCACCTGCTTGGCAGTGAGTGTGTGTGATTACTAAGGAGTACAGAGGACAGGAGTAGAATGACATCACCTGGGGTTTAACACTCGCTCAGCAGTGAGTGTGTGTGATTACTAAGCGACTAATTAATAAGAGACTAATAGTAGTTGCCTGAGAGGAGAGGTGATGTCTGAGCATGAGCAGTCAGGACTAATGAGCTCTCGTCACTGGCTATATCTCCTCATGGCAAAACTACTTTAGAGGAGTTTTCCAAAGGAATAAATGTAATCTTAAATGGAGCCAGAATGGGAAAAAAAGGAAAAAACGATACTTACCTTCCTGTCCTCCAGCACTCCCGCTTTTGGGCGCATAAATTACCCTGGTCGCTTTACTTTTGGGTTGTCATCCCGAAACACAGAACAGGCTCAATAGCGCATAAGTAATGGGGGCGTGAGCCTCTCCTACGTGTCGGGGTGAGAACCTGGAAGTGAAAATGACAGATCCGGGTGATCGCTCAAGGAGTGGGCAAGCGGCGAACAGGTAGGTAAGTGCACCTTTTTTTCTTTACTCCACACTCTAGCCCCATTTAAGGGACTGTCACATGTTTTATGCCCCCTTGATGAGGACAGAACAAGCTAGTGAAGAATGATGTTCCAGTGCTGTGTCCCTTATTCTGTAAGATTCAGCAGTTTCAGAGCATTTAATGCTCAAATCTGACTGTTTACAGCCTGTTCTGCCAGAGATAAGTCCAGCTTATTCATGAAAGGGTGTTAGCCCTGCCCACCTGACACTAGCTCCGCTCATCTGTTGGTTATTTACAGGTTTCAATCTATTCAAAGCAAAAGCTTTATTCAGCCTTGACTGGGCGGGGCTAGCAGTGGGTGGGCGGGGCTAACGCCTGCTCATGAATAAGCTGGACTCTTTGCTGGCAGAACAGGCTGCAAACTGCTGCATCCTAAAGAATAAGAGACACAGCGCTGGAAACAGCAGGTCTGTTACTAGCTTGTGCTGACCTCAACAAGGGGCATAACCTATGTGACAGGTTCTCATTAAGAACAATAAAAGTTGACTTCTATAGGACAGGAAGAGGAAGTTACTTGCAACAAATTGATACATGGCCACATGTGACTTCCTGCCTGTAAGAGAGCAACATTGGAAGAAATCACAGCTTAGTCCATGTTAGGACTGCGGCTAGGACTATAAGGCTTGCACAATTCTTAGTCTAGCACCATAAGAAGGCTAGCACCAAAGGAGTTATACCTAGTATTTCATCCAGACTCAAACTGGCCCACAGGGATGAAGAGGAAACCCACAGTGGGCTTCTGGGCCTGAGGCTGCTTTTCATGGAGAGAACCAGAGAAAGAGAGTCAGAAAGCAAGAGTCATGCACAATAGCTGTAGGGTAGGCCCCAAGAATCAACTCCAATGATAGGCCAAAGAATCAACTCCACTGGTGGGCCCCAAGAATCAACTCCAATGATAGGCCCAAGAATCAACTCCACTAGTGGGCCTTAAGAATAAACTCCATTGGTGGGCCCCGAGAATCAACTCCATGGGTGGGCCCCAAGAATCAGCTGCACTGATGAGCCCCAAGAACCAACTCCACTGGTGGGCCCCAAGAATCAACTCCACTGTTGGGCCCCAAGAATCATCTCCACTGGAGGGCCCAAGAATCAGCTCTACTAGTGGGCCCTAAGAATCAACTCCACTGGTGGACACCAAGAAACATTTCCACTGGTGGGTACCAAGAATCATTTCCACTGGTGGGCCCAAAAATCAACTCTACTGGTGAGCCCCAAGAATCAACTCCACTGGTGGCCCCAAGAATCAACTCCACTGGTGGCCCAAAGAATCAACTCCACTGGTGGGCAGGAATCAACTCCATGGTGGGCCCCAAGAATCAACTCCACGGTGGCCCAAGAATCAACTCCACTGGTGGCCCCAATAATCAACTCCACTGGTGGCCCCAATAATCAACTCCACTGGTGGCCCAAATAATCAACTCCACTGGTGGGCCCAAGAATCAACTCCACTGGTGGGCTGCAGGAATCAACTCCACTGGTGAGCCCCAAGAATCAGTTTCACTGGTGGCTCCAAAAAATCAACTCTACTGATGAGCCCCAAGAATCAGTTTCACTGGTGGCCCCAAAAATCAACTCTTCTGGTGGGATCCAAGCACCCCATTCCGACACTGGTTGCAATAACCTGTCCCTGTTCGGTTTGACAATTATTCAAACAAATCTGAAACAAAATTAATCTTTGGGATGCCCCAAACCTAAAGTTTACAGGCTAAGCAATTTCCTACGGCCCCCATTTCCTAGGGGGTCCACCAAGTAAGGTAGCAATCTAAATTTACCATTGACCTCTTCACTACCCTACATCACCAGGATATGTCAAATTAGCTCTTTCTCTGTCCACTTAACTCTTTGACTTACACTGACCACCAGAGAATTATAAGGCCCTTCCCTGCATGAACAGTCATTTAGTTGGATGTTAGATCTTTGTAAGGAATATTCGGATTTTGTTTTTTTGACTTTATTTTTGCCAGAACACTCAACGTTTAAGAAGCGTTCAATCATGAGTGACTCTTTCACCCTCCACCCCCCTTGACAGGCCGGCCGCCCAGTGGTTAATGTCGGAGATGAATAGTCAAGCCTTTAGATATCACCCAATTGGGGCCAGATCGTAAAGGATTCCATTACTCATTTCCATCTGTAGGTTTTATGATCTCTTGTCAGGCCCCACCGCTCCTCCGGAGAAAAAGATTCTGCTTGTCCTTGACCAGCTGCTTGAGGAATCCCACTGCAAAGCGAGACGTCTCACGGACAGTCCCAACCTATTACAGAGACTGATTACTTTGGGAGGCCCAGAGATAATTTTTTGGCAGGTTGGCTCTCCCGTTGCTGTCAAGGGCATGAAGACTATCCTCCCCCATGCCAAATCCGATGCTCATAAGTGTCATGCTGTCTCATCCACAGGAGAGGGGAGCAAGGAAGGAGATTGTGTCTTATGCAGGGAAGAGGGCGACTGAATCCCTAATAATGTAAAACATAGTCAAAAAGCATAGACATTGTACCGAAGCATATAGAGGGTGAGCCAAAAGTACCAAAACAGCCTTTCATTCAGAAACAAAAGGGAAAATGTCCTATCTGAATACCCCAGCAAGTAATGGGTGAAGAAGTCTATCTTTTAGACTATGTCCGGAAGATGGCCCCAATCTTAAAGGCCGCCATATTGGATCAAGAGGAATTTTTTCCAATAAGAAGTTGGTCATGTATTTCAAAGAAGACCAGCAATTTGATTGCTTCGAATAAGGTTTGCCTGAATCCATTTTTGGTAGAACTGGAACAAGAAAACAAAATTGTTGAGCTTTCAGTCCAGAAAAAACCCCAATGTGACGTTGGACCAAGAGTGCCGCTGGACTGGACCTACCAAGGACCCGTAAATTGACCTATGCAAACCAGCAAAAAACAACTCTAACCCCCAACTTTGGGTTAGGATTAGGGTGAGAGTGAAAAAATTCAGGTTCAGAACATCTGAAACCTGAATTTTTAATGACTTCGGGCAAACCATTATTGAACCGAAAAAGTAAAAGTCCAAGTAACACCATCTGCTACATCCAACAATTCCTCACTGTTCCATCTGTACAGAGTGAGTCAAAAGTCTCAGGATACCATTTTATTTCAGAAATGAAAGAAAAAATTAGCTATCTGAATCCCCCAGAAAGTAATGGGTGAGGGGGGGTCTATCTTTTAGGCTATGTCCAGAACATGGCCGCCATCTTGAACCCTGGCAATCTGAATCAACGTCAAGTTTTTTCCAATGGGAAGGTGGTCATGTATCAAAGAACACCAGCAATTTGATTGCTTCGATTAAGGTTTGCCTGAATCCATTTTTGGTAGAACTGGAACAAGAAAACAAAATGGGGGAGCTTCCAGTCCAGAAAAAAACCCAAGGTGATGTCGGGACAAGAGTTCCGCTGGACTGGACCGACCAAGGAGCCATGAACTGTATCTACCAGTAAAAATCAACCTTAACCACCAACTTTGGGTTGGGATTAGAGGCAGAGGGCAAACATTCAGGTTCAGAACATCTGAAACCTGAATTTTTAATGACTTCGGGCAAACCATTATTGAACCGAAAAAGTAAAAGTACAAGTAACACCATCTGCTGCATCCAACAATTAATCACTGTTCCATCTGTACAGATGGAGCTAAAAGTCTCAGGATACCATTTTATTTCAGAAATGAAAGAGGAAATGAGGTATCTGAATCCCCCAGAAAGTAATGGGTGAGGGGGTCTATCTTTTAGGCTATGTCCAGAACATGGCCGCCATCTTGAACTCTTACCAATTTGAATCAAGGTCAAGTTTTTTCCAATGGGAAAGTGGTCATGGATCAAAGAAGACCAGAATTGTCTTTGCAATATCTCAATATCTTGGTTCAAAAGTTATCGACACAGAAAGTTCGCACAACGTGGGTTCATAACGTTTGGATCCAGTATCTTCAGCTCTGTGTTCGGCACCAGGGATGACTCATTGAACCCATCAAAGAGTTGTTGTCATAACTTTCTGTGTTGATAACTTTTGAAGATATTGTAAATTTGATTTTGGCAATCAATTTGGGATGGGGAACCTCTTCGGTCATACTCTGAATGCAGTGGAAGGTGAGTCTTTGACCAATCTAGGTCATTCATGTTCCAACATCGTGACCCCAGCAGTCCCCTAACGTTACCCTATGCATAACCACACATCCAATCGGATTCAGCAGAGCAAAATTTGAGAACTTGTCACTGTCTTAAAGGGGTTGTCTCACTACATTGATTCACCTCAGTCCTGTTTTCTTGGTTTCACTTTGAATTCAGGGGCGTGTTTACTGGCTACTACTAGGCTGTAGTAGAAGCCAGCTCTATAGCTATAGCAACCAGTGCTGGCAGCCTGTCAGGATAGATCAAACAGGTCTGTACCTATAGCAACCAGTGCTGGCAGCCTATCAGGATAGATCAAACAGGTCTGTAGCTATAGCGACCAGTGTTGGCAGCCTATCAGGATAGATCAAACAGGTCTTTAGCTATAGCTACCAGTGCTGGCAGCCTATCAGGATAGATCAAACAGGACTGTCACTATAGCGACCAGTGTTGGAGCCTATCAGGATAGATCAAAACAGGTCTGTAGCTATAGCGACCAGTGTTGGAAGCCTATCAGGATAGATCAAACAGGTCTATAGCTATAGTAACCAGTGCTGGCAGCCTATCAGGATAGATCAAACAGGTCTGTGGCTATAGCGACCAGTGTTGGCAGCCTATCAGGATAGATCAAACAGGTCTGTAGCTATAGCAAACCAGTGTTGGCAGCCTATCAGGATAGATCAAACAGGTTTGCTATAGCACCAGTGTTGGCAGCCTATCAGGAGAGATCAAACAGGTCTGTAGCTTATAG
The DNA here is from genome assembly GCA_025379985.1 of Phyllomedusa bahiana. Taxonomy (NCBI): domain Eukaryota; kingdom Metazoa; phylum Chordata; class Amphibia; order Anura; family Hylidae; genus Phyllomedusa; species Phyllomedusa bahiana. Next base: position 50,113 of record JAODAL010026217.1, read on the forward strand.
CAACCAGTGTGGCAGCCTATCAGGATAGATCAAAACAGGCTGTAGCTATAGCAACCAGTGCTGGCAGCCTATCAGGATAGATCAAACAGGTCTGTAGCTATAGCAACCAGTGCTGGCAGCCTATCAGGAGAGATCAAACAGGTCTGTAACTATAGCAACCAGTGCTGGCAGCCTATCAGGAGAGATCAAACAGGTCTGTGGCTATAGCGACCTGAGGAGCTGATGCAGCCCATACAAGAGGGGATATCTAGTAATAGGAAGGACACTGTAATGACTATATTGACAAAGTGACTTGTTTTTGCAAGATCTTTAACATAAAAAGCAGCGATCCCTGTAGTGAGACAACCCCTTTAAGCCCTAGTGCACCATTCGATGAACCTTCTTTCTGAGTGTAGCTCTATGAAGTCTTAGCAGCCAACATGTAACTCCACAGTAATAGGACTCGGTGGTCCCCCCTCCGTCTCCAGTCTTGGTACCAGTTAATACATTGCTCCATTTTCCGTGCCCCGTACCCCTCCGCTTGATGTATGGATCAGGTTATACGTTCTGCAACGCTCGCGCTGGCGCCGGGGTCATGAGATGTTGCCTCAATTTTCCCTGTGAGAACCGGAGAGCATTAAGCAATGAACAGCAGTAACTGGCCACCGGCCAACACGTCCTTCACCCCCCCACCCCCCCCACCACCACCGTCCTCACCTCCAATGCAATAATATAAACTCCTCCTGGAGTCCTGGACCTAAATAATGGGCCCTGCTTCCTTGGAGGAGCTGGGCAATATTTACTGAGCCAGACGGCTTCATTATCTCCCTATAGCTCCCGCACTAATGGCTGGCTGCAGGGAATTCGGTTGAGAGACACAGAACATGAGCAATGGCTTAGTAGGACCCATGCGACAGGGGAAACGAATGGTCTTATTAAAGGCAGTTTCCAAAGGCCTAAACACGGGCCCTTTTTTTCTCCGACTCTGCAAGAAGTGGGTCATTTAGCTGGGTGTCAGGAGCGGTGGCGGCGCCGGTGACTTGTGCACTGGAAGCAAAACAGGGAGAACTACAGAAATCACAGGTTCCTGTAATCACCGGCATTAATTCTGGTCACACGCCGCATCATCCTCTGTGCAGCGCCTGTGATATTTCCATTACCTGTGAGATTAAAGTAAGTGCACCCACCTCCCACCCTACACAAGATGCAAAAAAAAACAGTCAAGTCACATTATTATGACCACTTTCCTACTTTGAGTAGCTCATGGAGGAAGTCGTGTGTGGTGCGCTGGCTTGGTGGGTGTATGGGGTGTGTGATAGGCTGTCTGTACACATATCCCTCGTTGATGATTTATCAGGTGGGAGGATTATCGGCTTTCGGGCACTGGGTGGAGGGATTCCTGGCACTGCGCAGTTTGCGACCTGTTGGTGGTGAAATGACTCCAATGTGAATAAGAGACGTGGAAACTGCTAAAAACTACGCTCCATTGATGTGAGAGGTGAATGAGCTATGAAGGTGCACGAACGTGGAGGACACGCTACAGGGGAGCAGCTCATTACCAAAATAGCCCAACAGCAAAAGTACTGTGTATGGGGCCCTGGAGCAGACGGATGTCACTGCACCTCTGCTAACCCTACTGTGTTTGAGGCCCTGGAGCAGACGGATGTCACTGTACCTCTGCTAACTCTACTGTGTATGGGGCCCGGAGCAGACGGATGTCACTGTACCTCTGCTAACCCTACTGTGTATGGGGCCCCGAAGCAGACGGATGTCTCCGTACCTCTTCTAACTCTACTGTGTATGGGGCCCCGGAGCAGACAGATGTCACTGCACCTCTGCTAATCCTACTGTGTATGGGGCCCCGGAGCAGACGGATGTCACTGCACCTCTGCTAACCCTACTGTGTATGGGGCCCCGGAGCAGACGGATGTCACTGCACCTCTGCTAACCCTACTGTGTATGGGGCCCCGGAGCAGACGGATGTCACTGCACCTCTGCTAACCCTACTGTGTATAGGGCCCTGGAGCAGACGGATGTCACTGCACCTCTGCTAACCCTACTGTGTATGGGGCCCCGGAGCAGACGGATGTCACTGCACCTCTGCTAACCCTACTGTGTATGGGCCCTGGAGCAGACAGATGTCACTGCACCTCTGCTAACCCTACTGTGTATGGACCCCCGAGCAGACGGATGTCATGCACCTCTGTAACCTACTGTGTATGGAGCCGCGGAGCAGACGGATGTCCACTGCACCACTGCTACCCTACTGTGTATGGGGCCCCGGAGCAGATGGATGTCACTGCACCTCTGTTAACCCTACTGTGTATGGGGCCCGGAGCAGACGGATGTCACTGCACCATGCTAACCCTACTGTGTATGGGGCCCGGAGCAGACGGATGTCACTGCACCCCTGCTAACCCCACTGTGTATGGCCCCCTGGAGCTGACGGATGTCACTGCACCCATGCTAACCCTACTGTGTATGGGGCCCCGGAGCAGATGGATGTCACTGCACCTCTGTTAACCCTACTGTGTATGGACGCTGGAGCAGACGGATGTCACTGCACCTCTGCTAACCCTACTGTGTATGGGGCCCTGGAGCAGACAGATGTCACTGCACCTATGCTAACCCTAATGGTTATGGGCCCCTGAGCAGACTGATGTCACTGCACCTCTGCTAACCCTACTGTATATGGGCCCCGGAAACAGACGGATGTCACTGAACCTCTGCTAACCCTACTGTGTATGGAGCCCCAGAGCAGACGGATGTCACTGCACCTCTGCTAACCCTACTGTGTATGGGGTCACGGAGCAGACGGATGTCACTGCGCCTCTGCTAACCCTCCTGTGTATGGGGCCCCGGAGCAGACGGATGTCACTGCACCTCTGCTAGCCCTACTGTATATGGGGCCCCGGAGCAGATGGATGTCACTGCACCTCTGTTAACCCTACTGTGTATGGGGCCCTAGAGCAGACGGATGTCACTGCACCTCTGCTAACCCTACTGTGTATGGGGTGCCTTAATTTCAAATTCACAGCCTTTACGGCTAAATGTCATGTGAACATTCTCTTAGGGTTAGAGTAAGGGTTTGGGTGAGGGACGATTCTTCCAATAATTCAGCCAAAATTAATTTTGCACTGAACCAAACCTAAAGTGTAATACTAATCAAAGCTGAACATTGGATAAGGCTTCAGACCTTAGCACAGTATGGAACCATACACCTCTATGGGGACTGTGTAATGGGTCCATATCATGTGCACTATTTGGAATATTAAAATATATGATTCACAGGAGCAAATACAAAAATTGAATAAGCAATAAATTCATTGGGATTCAGGATTTTCTATTTTACAAATCACATATTATTTCGGACAATGGGTAAATGCGGGCGAAAACCGTTGGAGCTTCTTAGCAAGTATTACTCTATGCATCTGCCCATAGCGTTATATTTTGTAATAATCATGGGCTATTAAAGCCACGGGTAAAATTTCAGGACCTCATCAAGGGCCCCGATGTTTACCCCAAATTAAAAACAAAAATAACAAAAACCAGCAAATCTTATGGACACAATGAAGCAATAATGCCGGCCTTGAGGGAAAGCCCTCTTTCCCCCACATGAAAACCCGGGGCGGTCCTCTCCAGAGCGGAGAGCTATTAACTGCTGCGCAGATTGTATAGGAGCAGATGTGACCTGGAAATTATGCAACGGAAAAAACCTTCCTTTCACAAAGTGACTTTCATTAGCAGAGATTCACGGTGCCTGGGAGTCTATGTGACTTTCATTCTTTTCTTTCCATTGAGATCTGTTACGAGGCTATCCCCCCCCTCTACCCATCATAGGATTTTGGAAGGAAACCCACCTCTCCTGCCACCGATTCTTGCATATTCTGAAGTTTGCACAAGGAATTAGTACTTACGGGGATTGGAGAAAAAAGGGGCTCCTTCTGCTCTGTCTACATGGGGTCTGCAAAACCTAGAAATATGTTATGGTTCTTACAAGGTGGGACATAAGCGAAACATTTCATGGTAACCTTATGCATGCTTGCAGAGGTGTCCTGTGAACGGGGGCAAGGGAAAAGTATTTTGGGGAAATATTTTTAGTTATGCGGTACGGTAGGTAAAAGCCATGTAGTATGTGTCAGCACATTAGGGGCTGACTTTTTTTTTTTAAAAAATGCTGGTACGTTCTCCCGGCCCGGTTTTTACCCGGAGCCCCCCCAAAGAGCCGGGGGGGATGGGCCCTCCCCTTTTTTCCGGTCCAGGCCGTTTTATTATCTATGTCCTGGTATTCAGGTGAGCAGGGGGGGGTGGTCCCATCTCACTGCAAATTACTGTGGAGAGGAGTTGTGTTTGTTGTCCCGACCGACAGGGGCTCCCCAAAGGGGTGCTGTTTTCTCCAAAGAGGGGGTGGAAACCCATGTGGGCACCAGACTGATGTGCTTTTTAAACCCCTTTTGGGTCGCTAGGACTCTGGCATTGCTGTGGGGGCTGAAGCAAGCCTTTGTTTTTTGGTTTTTTTTTGTGTTTTTGGGGGAAAAAATAAAGCACCGTCAATTTGCACCAAAATTTGATGTGGTTTTTATCTTTTAAAGGGCTAAACCCCCACCTTTTTTTAAAACTTATGAAAATTGTATTATTTATCCAGGTATAAACATATTGCTATCAGCTATCCAAAGCCTCATCAGGCCGCAATTCTCATCACAACCACTGGGGAACACACATAGACACATTTAAAAACAAATCCCCGCAGATAGGGAAACATGGGGGTTTTTTTGTGCGGTCAATTTCAGTTTATCTCAGGAATGTCAAGCAAGGGGAAATGACGGAAAGGGCAAGCAAACATTAAAGGTATATTAGAAGTTGACCTCTGGACATTCATGAGCTGCAGCCCCTTCCACCTATAAATGTATGATATACAGAGGGGGAATGGAATATCATTATTGTGAATGACCTTTGAATTTTTAAAGAAATTCTTAAATTTCCGGTCAGGGTTCGGGATTGGTTCCCAATTTGGAGCCTTATACACCCATTTTTGATCACATTGGTGCCGGGTTTCTGTTTTTTTTGGGCTGAACCTCAAAATAATCGATTTGGGAAAATTTTTAAAAACAAACCTAACTAAGGAAAAAAAAATTTGCTGTTTTTTCTGGTTGGAAAACAACAAAGAGTCACCTGCCTCCAACTTGCATAGGGTTAAGGTTGATTCTAAACCTATTATCTAAGCCCTAACCCAACCCTTTAACCCCAACTGTACCTTAATCTCCAACCTTAACCCCAGGCCAAGGAAAAACCCCCAAACCCTAAAACCTACCAAACCCCCAAATCCAAAACCCAAACCCAAATCTCATCTCCCAAATCAACTCTAACTTTTTGGGTTTTAATTAATTAGGGCATGTTTAAAGCATTATACCCGGAATCCCCCAAGGGTTTAGTTTTGGGCCTACCCCCAAAAGAATTGTTTAATATTTCCTGGGAAATTTCACAAAAACCCGTCTATGCTAAGGAAAAAAAAAAATTTTCATTTAAATTTTCTGGCCCCCTGGAAACACCTTTTACTTCCCGCCTCCAATTGCAAAGGGTTTTGGTTGATTTAAACCCTTTTTTTTTAAACCCAACCCAAACCCCTTTAATTAAACCCCAACTGTACCTCAAACTTCAACCTTAACCCCAGGTCAAAGAAAAACCCCAACCATAAATCCTACTTAACCCCAACTCCAAACCCAACCAAGTCTCATCTCCAACATCAACTCTAACTTAGGGTTTGAATTAGAGTTAGGGCATAGGTTAAAGACGATTATACCGTGAAGTCCACCAAGGTTCAGTTTGCCTCAAACCCAAAAAAAAATTTTTATTTTTCTTTAATTTCACAAAAACCCGTCTACGCAAGGAAAAAAATTCTGCATGGATTTTCTGGCTTCTGGAAAACACCGACTGCAGTCACCTGCCTCCAACTTGCATAGGGCTAAGGTTGATTCTAACCATACCTAAACCCCTAAACCCAAACCCCTTTCAATCCAACTTCAACTTCTCAAAAAACTCAAACCCTTTTATTTTTAAAATTTTTTTTTAAAAAGCCCAAGACTGCAACAAACACCAAAAAAGCACAAAAAAAGTGCAAACAAGTGCCACACAAAAACAGTGCATCGGATACGGTCTATCGCAGACCCAACTTAAAAAATAATGGGTCCCCCATATACCGGAACGAAGGCCCTGCCGGAATAACTGACACAAATTCCTTCTGCCGAGCAGGAGAGAACAAAATGCTCCCCCCCCGACCAGAAGGCATCCGCATGGGGGGGGGACAAATGGTCCTACGCCGAACAGATCGAACCACGAACACGCACTTTCATTGAATGGCCCCCACACCAAACCCCAACCAAGTAGTCCGGTGCCGACCCCGAAGATGGCAAATTCCTACTGCCGAAGCAGATCGATCCTACAAGCTTTTACATTGGGGTCAGAATGGCCGGGCCCCACCCCAAAATTCGACCAAATCTACCTGGGGGCCGACTCCAAAGTGCCCCGGGGGTTTTAGGGGAGAAGGAACCGATGGGCCCAAAATTTTCCCCCTAGACCTCGGGAGGGTCCAAAAGGGGGCCGCATCCCAAAAAAACCCAAAAAAAAACGTGACACAAAAAACACACGTACGGGGAAAAAAAAAGTGAATGTGTCAGTGAGATACTGCCCGGACATCCTGGAAATTAAAAAAATTTCCCCATTGCCAAACCCCGAAGGCCCGGGGAAAAAGGCGTGTGCTTAAAGGGACAGGAAAGTTAAATGCCGTGCAAATTGCCCAAACTCAATGGGGTCCCACACCCCGGAGTTCGGGGCCCCCCGGTCCAAACCTGGGGAACATCACACTTAGGGTTTTAAGTCCCCCCAAAACCTCCTGGCTTCGATCCCGTAGGAGGGGGGGGGGCACCTACGGATCTGTCTTTAAGCAAAACCCGTACAACCCCCCCACCCCCAGTGGGTTTCTGCTCAGACAAAAGACCCCCCATAGCGGGACACCAAACCCCCGAAAGGGGATAAAAAAAGATCTACCTTGATCTTTGCCAAGAGCCGGGAAATTTAAC